>VWYI01049982.1:200257-239814 GCA_013399455.1 Anthoscopus minutus | reverse complement strand
CCGCGCAGCCCCGCGCCCGTCCCGCGCCCGTCCCGCGCTCCTCGGCGCTTCCCGCAGTGTTTTCTGCGCCCTGCGGAGAGCTCGGGGGAGCCGCGGCCCCGGTGCAAAGGGCAGGCGCCACGCGGCATTCCTGGCACCCACTGTTCTGATGGGATTTTTATTTTTATTTTTTTAATTTTTTTTGTAGGAACTATAGGCGAGAAAAGAAATTCTATCCAAATCGGAAAGCGGCGTAAATGGCCGGATCGTGCGTCCGCGCTTCTGAATATCACGTAGTGGCAGGAGACGAGGGAATAGCTTCAAACGAAGCCCAGGTTTAGATTACTTGTTAGGAGAAAATTCTTTACTGTGAGGGTGGTGAAGCACTGGCCCAGGTCGCCCAGAGAAGCTGTGGATTCTCCGTTCCTGGAAGTGTTCAAGACCAGATTAGATGGGGCTTTTGAGCCTGGTCTGCTGGAAAGTATCACTGCCCATGTCAGGGGGGAAGGGTTCTCAGTGATCTTTATGGTCCCTTCCAACCAGGCCATTCTATGATTCCATGGTTCTATGATCACGACATGTGTCCTGCCATCTTACAAGGTTTGGCACAGCTTTAAGGCCTTACTTTCAGAATTTTCAACAGGAATGCTGCAAACTCCCGTAATTGTTTAATTTCTCTTTGATACAGATAGTTGAAAGGTCTGTCTGCTCTGCTGCAATCCTGTAAGCAGTTTTCCATTGCAAGTGTCCATTATGCAAAATGAGCTTTGCTGCCATGTGACAGATAAACATAAATTATGTATGGCCGGAGCATCTAAAAGCTTACTAGTTCATTGCTTTGGGTTACATCACAGCTCAGCTTCTCAAAAACTCCCACAGCTCCCTCCTGTTAATTAGTTTCCTGAAATCCCCATGTATGACACAGACTGGCTTGCTTCCTTCATTATGGCAATATGACCAAAGCCAACACATTGGTAGACAGCAGTATTAAAGTGGGGGTAGGGAGCACGACACCAGGAAAGGGAATTTAAGGTGGCAGGTTACTGGTTTTCTGGTCCCTTGATGTACCTTGTTTATGAGGACCAGTGCACACAGATGTCATGTATGGTACAGGTGCTTTGAATCTGTGAAGCCTCATGCTGTGCTGAGAAGCCCATGGGAATATGATGTTCGCTCAAGGGCCCCTGAACCAAAGCCTTGAAAATGCTGTCTGCCAAAAATGCAGGTTAGTTGTAGTATATGTGTTGTAACCAGTACATTCTGCCATCAATAACTGTACTTAATAGCTGATTGTGGAAGCTTCCCTCGGTAGCTGCAGTTTTTTGCCTTGATTTTGTATGTCTGCAGTCTACTGACCTCCTCTGTGGGACATTTAACTTGAACAGCAAATACTCCTGCAAATACTGTAGAGTGAAAGCCTTCTCAGGCTGAAGTAGCTGTTTTAAGAACTAAAACCAGTGATACTGCAGCAGCTGTAAGACTTGAGTGGTGTTGCCATGAAAGTACTTCTGGAACTTTTGCAGCAGGTCTGGCAGTAGATGCTGCCTGGGACACTCACTGCCTGTCCATTCTGCACTCAGAGCAGCGTCCTCCACTCCATGCACCTAAGGAAGAGGAAGCTTCATCTCCAGTTTCCAAGCAACTGGCTTGCTTATTGTTTACATGTGCTTCAGAGTCCTCGTCATAGTTCTCAGCGTTCATGACCAGCAACTGACTTTTTGGGACTATCTGAAACTCTACACAGTGAAGTTCCCTAGGCCCAAAGACCCCTTAGCAGGAAAAATCCCAAAAAACCTTTACAACTTAGCTAAAACTGAGGAATGATAATAGACTGAAGTAAGGGAGATGACACAGATGAGAAAGACCCTGGACAACACCTAATACTTGGAAAGGTTTTGATGAAAAGAAGAAAATGCTGCACAGAAAAATCTGTCCAATTACTGTGCATGGCTTGAGAGATACCAATTAGGCCACAGCATTTTTCCTGCCCAGTTTGCAGATAATGAGATAGACAGATCTATGTGCTGTTCAGGTCTTGACATACTTCTGTTTGATTGGGGCTTTCCCATTATTTTTTCCAAAAAACGACTCTTTACCATTCAGATAATTTTAACACTTGGGTTTTTTTGTTTGGTTGGTTGGTTGAGTTTTTATTTGGGTTTTTTTTGTTTTGTTTTTGTTTTTCTTGGGTGGGGGAATGAGTGCAAGAGAAGGGAGATTCTGACTAAATGCCAGGTTGTTAGTAGAGTTGAAAACCTTAAACCTTTCTTCAGTTTAAACCAGTCAGATAGGCCTGCTGGATATAGTTTAGGTCAAGCTGTAATAGGTCTTTATTCTTGCATAAGATGAAAGCTGCAAAGCTCTTTATTGCTGTCATGGACATACTCCTTGCATAAAATTACAGAGGATATAATGAATCTGCACTTTGACTGAAAAAAGATTTGGTATAAAATTAGTAATATGGTTGAACAGATTAAAAGGTATACGAAAAAAGCTTCCTTCCTCTGACTTTCACCCATAAGTAGGACAAATTTAAACCAAACTTTGAGATAATAGACATCTCCAAAATGCTGTAAGGAGTGTCTTTAGCACAAAACTGCCTGTTCAGATTACTGTCTGTCCTCAGCTCCCCCATCCTATATTCAAGAGAAGATCTGGATACCTTTGGAGATTTGGATGCCTGTAAAGTAAACAGATTATGTAAGAGCTTTTGCTGGTGACAGCTGTCTTGGAAAGGCAAGTGCTAACATCTCTCAGATATTTACAGTTTTAAAAATAAGTGCTTTATAAGATATTTTAATACTTAAGCAGAAGTATGTATGAAACAATCATTAAAGCAAGTGAATCTACTACACCTTCCACCACTAAAAATTGCAATGAACATATGTTACTATAGTAAATTGTATGTTTCCCCTAGAGTTGCAAAGGCCTGAAGGGTATTTATTGCATTCATTCTTATTTAGGAAGGAATGGGTAAAAGAGCTTGAAAAGAAAAATCAAAAATACAAATCATTCCCTCACACCCACCAAACCAAGGTCCTGGAGCAACTTATCATTAAGTTTTCCATATGAAAAGTTAAAAGAATTGGGCCTCTGTTGGTGCAAGAGTCCCGTTGGACAAAGGCAAATATCCCAATTTGAGAAATGTGTCATTACATTTTATTGGTTTGGCGTTTGTTTGTGGGGTTTTTTATCCCTACTAGTTGGCCTGACATGGGCAAAATTACATCTGTGCAATGTTTACTCATTTTCCCTTCCTTTGAGATCTGAATAATGCCAATGATCAGGCATTACCTAAATCTGATCAGTTTACTCTGACCAGAGATCTTCAGTCATAGTTCTCTTTCAAACTTTAGTTTGAAATAGATCACTTGAACTAATCAAACAAATACAAAATTTATTTCTGGTTTTGTCATGACATTTCAAGCGGCAGAAAAAAAACCAAAACAAAGCAGGATTGCAACCACCTTCTCCTTAAGTATAGTGCTTTAATATTACAGAACACTATGTCCTTCACAAGCCACGCGCTTGGACATGAATGCACACGAGGAAGAGGAAGGCTCCTCTCCCGAGTGCCTATGGCATGTGAACTCTTTCGTGTATGAAAACCCAATTCAGCAAAGCATGTCAGCATGTTGGTAAGACTGCTTCATTTCAGCAAAGCATTAAGAATGTGCTTAAATTTAAATAGGTACTTAGCTGAATCGTTCTGCTGAGTGGGGATTGATGGCTGAATTGAGGCATTAAACATTAATGAGGGAGCTGGGAACACAAAATGATATGTAAATTGGGATGTGTCCTGTCATGACTAGAATAAACTGATTCAAACAATGCAATCATTGCATGACTAAGATCTCTTGAAAGATGTGAAGCCATTAGAAATACTTAAGACCTGGTGACTTGAGATGGGACCCAGTCACTAACAATCACTCAGTCTTTCACTCATCTCAAATCACCTGGTTTTGGAGCATCTGGGTGAAAATCTCTTCCACACAGTAACTGAAACACTTAACTGTCTGTTGGCACATCGTTAATTCCAGATGCTGCCCAGGGCAGTGTCATTTACTGATCTTTTAACTAGGATGAAGGATGAATTCTTTGACTGTTTTTGGTCTAGCCACAACTAGCAGGGTCTGTCTGAGCAGCTGTGTCCCTCTTGTCTGGAGAGACTCTGGTGTGAACACTTCCCATAGGGCCCTGCTGGTCACCCTTCGTGCTCCTGTATAGGGCAGTGCCTCTAGGAAGGTGACTGTGGAGCTGAGGACTGTGGTTTCCACCTTGTGCTGACAACTGCTCATTGTATTTCTTGCTCTTTAGACCAGCTTAGGGTAGCCAAACAGTTTATACAGTGACTCATGAAGATGGAGATATGGATAAAAGCCCATGTGTCCAGAAGAGGCTGAGGTAATGCTTGCAGGAGAAAGCAACTGCTTCATTTCTGCTTGGCAGAAGATGTTGTGCTTGCTCCTCCAAGTAGAAATAGCATTTTATGATGCTTCCCGGATACATTCTTTTTGTGGTTTTATTTTGTTTTCCACATTTTGGATGCATACTGGAGTTAACTTTCTGTTTCATACGACAATCTATTATTAACAGCTGTGCTATAAACTCTAAAATAGTGATGCTAGGTTTGCATGTTTGAGTAATTTGAACAGAAGAAAATATTTTTGTACAATAAAAGCAGTGGTGAGTCATGCAGAAAAGCCCCATCTAAGAGGCTAGAAACAGCAGCTCTTACATTAGCTCCTGTGCCTGGTTTGCAGACGACATGCAAAAGACCCTTGATTGTATTTGTGTGTCAGGAATGTTTACATAGTGAATCAATTAGTTCTGAAGTAATGGTATTAAGGGCAGCTTTCAAATGTGTTCACAGTAAAGTCCAACTACAAAAGTTTTGAAAAGAAAAACATCACCCTCCTCCACTAAAATAAGTACAGACTTTACTGTGAAAAGAAGTGCTTTCTCTCTTTTTTTCTTAATTAAAACAAAAGGTGAAAATGTTTCACTTAAGTAGCTACATTAACCAATAATTTTCTTGAAAGTACTTGTTGAAAGATTTAGCATAGTGTTTGCATAATTAAATTACAATGCAGCTAACAGTTAACCCCTCTGAAACTGAATTGTATTGGAACAAATACAAATCCTGCCTCAATAATTTTTGAGGGTAAAGCTTATGTTACATGAGTGATGTAGCTGTATCTTCTCACCTTTTGAATATCTTAGGCCAAATGAGAAAATCAGAGAAACATGATATGCATGTAGTGTCAGGAGTGGTATGATTAAAACTGCACACAGTTCTGTATTCCTATTATTATTATTTTATAAATCTTGTTTTATCCTCCAGACTAGAAAACACAGTAGGAGATAGTGTGATTTATGCCTTGCTTATAGTTACATAACTGACATTTTCATATAATTTTTTATCTCAGATTACCAATAAATTCGAGAGAACAAAACCACCCTAACAGACTTAATAAACCTAACCACTGTAGGAACAATGAAGTACCACGAGCCATCTGAACTGTTCAGATCCATCAGGACCCCTCTTTGATCAGCGTGGTGAATTGCACAACCTCCAGACATCCCTGACCATTTATTCCATGATTGCTGCATAGTCTCTTTCTTAATTGCATTTAAAGAATTTGAGACTTGTCTATGCTTGGCTTTTGTTCAAATAAGTAGAATGTTCACTTATGTTGCTGGCAGTAGTGTTGCTCTAGCTGCAGCAGTGTACAGATACATAGTTTGCCAAGGCAAACTTTATAAAGAGAAATCTTTTACTTGGGCCAGTTTGTACAGCTAGACTAGATACAGATACTGTATTCCCACACAACTTGTGCTGGATCTGAAGCTAGCAGCAAACACATGGCTGATAAAGGTAGGGAACAATTGCTCTGGTAGAATGAGAGAGTGTTTCTTTTTCCCAATTTAGTGAATTAGATTAGACTGATATGCTTTAGGACGACAAGCTGTCTGCTATACCAACTGATATTCTCTGTTTCCATTAGAATAAATTAGAAAATCAACCTTTGTAAAAAACTGGATTTGAAATTCTCTTTGAAGAGCTTGTGTGTTTGTGCTCTGGCCCCGTAGCTTTGCACTGACATGAAGGAGCTCTGGGGTGGTTGGATTGTGACCAGCCATGGAGGGGCTCCAGACTGATCAACATCCTTCATTTATGGTCCTGATTTGTGATCCTGGTCTTGAATTGCACTCCATCATTTCTGACCCTTACAAATACTTTCCTTACTGCTAAGTGCTCCTCAGAGAACTTACATAAAACATTTCCACCTCTGCAAACTTCTTATTTTGACTGTGTGCTAT
Source organism: Anthoscopus minutus (assembly GCA_013399455.1). Classification (NCBI taxonomy): domain Eukaryota; kingdom Metazoa; phylum Chordata; class Aves; order Passeriformes; family Paridae; genus Anthoscopus; species Anthoscopus minutus. The sequence continues at coordinate 233,511 of VWYI01049982.1, read as the reverse complement.
TTGTGACATGGCCCTCTGGTTGATACTGTTGAAGCTTTTCATGAGAGCTGAGTGAATACATTCTCTAAATATTCACTTGCATTCAAAAGAGATCTTCCATTTAACTGTGGTTGTAATCTTTTCATATTTGTTTTCTATGAATATGCAATCATGTGAGCTTTACTAGCATAATGCTTCTCTATGGAAATGTCCATGTGCCTTATTCACGGGAGGCAATCATTCAATTGAAATGCTGCATTTCCAAAATTTTTATTGATTTGTTTTCATTACTTATTCTAACTAAATGTTACAATCCTTGAGGATAAAGCAAAGCAAACCTAGGCAATATTATAGTCAGTGGGACAATAAGCATTCACACTAAACTTGTTAATTTTTAAAAATCGTATCAGTGTAGATATACAGGGCTTAAATTCACTTTTCTCAGTTTATTGTAGAAGATACATTCCCAACTGAAAATGTCAATGTGGATTACAATATTCATAAATGGGATGATCTGCAGACCTACAATTATTCACTGAAGTATTTAATTCACGATTTCATAACAAGCATATTTCAGACTTGAGCTGCAGATCTACAATTGATTCAATGTAAACTTTGCCGAAGAAAATCCTCTGCTAAGATCAAAATATGTGAGTTAAAGATGCAGGATGTGGTTGCTTAGTTACTAAGCAGGAGTCTACCTGAAAAGCACAGAGAGTATGGAGAGCACTTCAGAGTATGGAGAAGGATTTTGCCCTTTACTTTTGACTGACATTTCTGCTGAATGTTAAAATCTTAAATGTGAAACCAATTTTAATAAACTGTGACTCCAGTCTGGCAACCTCATTGCTACTTCAGCCAGTGGTAGTGCAACCATTAGGGAAGATAGAATCACTGGGGAAAATTGAGACAAAAAATTTAGAAAAAATTTAGTTTTAAGAGACATTTAAGAGGCATTTTAGAGAAGGTACCTTGGATATTTTTCTCTCATATGCCATCCTAGTTGCCCTCAGATAAACAAATCACAGAGATTTCTTATGTTTTAATATTTTCAATATATCCTTGGATTATTTTTAATAAAATTTTTATAACCCTTTAAAATTTTAAAAACCTAAAAAGATCATTAACTTATAGTATTTAAAATTAGTTTTCCCTTGGATCTGATTCTTGACAGAAACAGTATTTAACAAGATTCTGTGATGTTTCTGCAATTTGCCAAATTTTTTTTTCAAATATTTATAATCTATTTTCACCACTGTCTTGAAAATAATCAGGAAGACAATGGATGATTCCCCTTTCAACAGTGCAATAATAAGTTAGAATCAGAAATGTATTCCATAATTTGAAGCCTTAATGTCCACAGGGAAAAATATTTTAAAATCAAATCTTTAATGGTTTTCATAATTGAGAGATGCTAACATATTGTTAGGAATGCACAAAGCTTTTGTTTTAGAAGACATACATTTTTGACTTTGACTGAATCTTGGAAACAGCATGATTTAATTTGCCATCACAGTCAAGTGATCTATATGAATGATATCAGAGAATCTTATGACATACTTTTTTATGCTTCTGCAGCTGTCATCTTGTCTTTTTCCAATTTTCTTAGCTATATAACAGATGCCAAACATTTTGTTTGTAGAAGTCACCCTAGAATTATTTTATCACTCACAAAATTTATAGGCATTAGTGTACCTAAGGATGCAATTATTTAAGAGATATCTGCAAAAATTGCAGTAAGTATTGTGTTGAACTATGCACAGTCATTTCTTTAAATATTCTAGAAAGTACAGAACATTTTTCTAGAGCTTGCATCTTAATGGAAGGTTACTGTCACAGCTGTAGCTACAGTCTGTGTAGAAATGTAGCGTGACCAAGAAAAAAACCATAAATACTATGTAAAGCCTATCCTTACTGCGGCGTTACTTGCCTATGCAATACCCATTTTTCATGCCCTAAACTCAAATGCATGTGGAAATGCATGGGAAGGACCTCTGGCCATGACCTGGCTCTCTGCTGGCAAGGGAGCTGGAGGGACACACCTGCATCCCCTTGTTTTCTTCCTCACTGCATGGAGAGGCACAAAAGGCCAGGAGCATGGCACTGCAGCAGCTGAAGGGACCACAAAGTACCTGGCAGCTGAACCTCTTCTTCTACAGTGGGGTGAATATTCACAAGTCTTTCTTCTCTGATCCTTGGCTCACTCTTATGGGTTCTTTAATTTCAATTTTGATTGGAGACCCCAGTAAAGGGGGCATATTCACCCCGCTTTTTCTGAAGGAATCTTCCATCTCTGAAACCCTTAACCACACCTTGTCATTCAAATTACTTTTTCCCCCTCTCCTATTTCATCTTGTGGCTTTCTTCAGCTGCCCTTCATTAACATCTCCTGGCACACAAGCAGGTTAAGAAAATCATATCAGGATGAAAACTCCCTTCACACAGGCTGCTGAAGCCTGGCTGGGAATTAACAAGAACCTCCAGTAAGGGTTGTCCTGAGCAAATCCTGTTAACAGCAGGCTACCATGGTGAGTCAAAACACTGAGACAATTTAAACACACCAGAAGCCATTGGCAAAGTTTTATAGTATTATTCCTTGTACATCATCTCCTTAGGTAGGTTAAATGAGTACAAGCGATGGTTGGAGCAACATTGTATTTTAAGAGGCAAAACACAAAGCAGCATCTTCAGATCTCAGCTCCAGGTGAGCAATTTAGCATAGTTTTAGAACTATATAAAAAAACCAAGTGGTTTATTTTAAATGCTGCGATTAATTATTATTGAAATACTCTTTCTTTGGGACAAATTCTACTTCAAAATGAGATTTAATAAGGAGTTACAGTGCTTAATGTTACTCTGTGCAGGTTTGATTGATTCAGTTTTCTTCTTGCTCCTGAAAAAATGAATGCAATAAGACATGACTCTTAAATTAAAGAGTGGATTATCACCTTCAAGGAGGAGTCAAAGGATTTAGGTAGAACCTCAAATAAGGGAAGGATGTACATATTAATGACAAAGGAGTTAGCATTCACTGTCTACTAGGTAGAAATAAATTAAGACAACTTGAGGATGTGTATGACAAAGCTTTTTCATTTTCCTGAAACCAAATTTGTTAACTATTAATGCATGCTAAAAACTCTTAACCCTTTGCTAAAAGGTTGGGAAGTAAGATGTGCATGTTAAACCTAAAGCAATTTTTCATTATTAGTAATGTTATTACATGTGGTATTTTGTCCTGTTTGTTTTTGTTGGGTAGGTAGTTGCTCATGTTCTGCCAGTTAATCCTGTTCTTTTGCCTGTTTTAATTATAAAGCACCTCATATTGTAGCAACTGCTTCTAATAAATTAAAAATACCTGGATAAATAGAGAGGTGATGTTGTCTACTAGACACAATATCCACTTTTGGTTAAAACCAGAAAAGTCTGCTTGAGTTCTTAAAGTAACTTCTGCAGCTTGACACAGATAGAGAAGACTTGCTCTCAGCTCTAGCAGAAATGCCTGAAGCATAAGGACCTGGGAGCTTCTGTTCAAGGATAGAAATAATCAGCACACACAACATCAGATTTTTTCTGTTTCAGCCCTCATAAAAATTGTTGCTAATTCTACAAGCGACAGTGAAAAGCATTTTGCAGCCTTGTGAGGTTTTTACATTTTCAGCTTAGTGTGGTTTAGCCACAAACTGTGTAGCTTGGAGAAGAACAACCTACTTGTGCATTTCTCTAAAAGCAATGGTTCCTATGCCTCTGAAACAGAGAGGATAAAATGCCCAGGCTGTGGCCAGTTTCAGTGTTTGCTTCACCAGTGGTGCTGCCAGTCACCCTGCAAGGCCAATGCAATGTAACTTTTAGTTAGTGCTTACACTAACTTCTGATATTCTGAAACAACTGGGACTTGCCATGGGCTTTTAATCAGGCCTTTATAATTCTCTTTTTCTTAGTATACAGCAACTCTTAGAGGCTGGGTTTAGCCAGTGTTTCTGTGCGAGGTCTCTGCAAAATTTGGATTGTTTCATGTATGAGCCCATATAGAAAGCGAGTTCTTTGAAAAGCCTCGTCATCATTATCTAAGTGCGACTTTATCATTCTACAGCAGTAACCTTTCTGGGGACCTCACCATGGGTGAAAATACTGAGCTGGGGAGAAAAAAGGAATCAGGATAAAATGTACTACAGTAACCCCTTATTAGTGAATGAATGCACACTCATGCATACTTCAGCTATCTGCTTTGATATCCAAATACAATAGAGCTACAGACTAGGCTCCGAATTTGACCTTCAGTATCTTTCTGCCAGATCATTTATTCCTTGACTGGTTTTGTTAGTCTTAGGCTGTTTTTGTGCTAAGTAGTGAAGAAGCCTGGTAACCCCTGTTGTGCAAGGGGAGATTGGGCCCTGTACAGTGACCAAGGTGTAAGACTGGCAAACTTGAGCTTGACATGTAATGACATCTCCTGCCAATCCTTCTTCATCCACAGAGCCCAAGCTTTTCTAAGCTGCTTAATGATGGCATAACGTTGCCTTCCTTTTCAATGTAGGTATAGAAGGGATCTGAATAAAATGTATCCCCTCTTGGTCATGAAATATATGTTGCAAAACAAAGGTTGTACAGCTGATAATATAACAATTTCAGGATATAACTAACTTCTGGAAAAACCATTTTTGTTGCTCTGCACATTCCTATCTGCCATTTATATTACTGTTTATATTTGTTATTATGAAATACATCCTTCTGCATGGTGACCATAGCTCAAACATGATTTGAAGGGAATGTCTCTTGACTGTCATTTTACTTGCTCAAGGCTTTGGAGTTCTTAAAATGTAAAGATTTATGTTTTTTCTTTTTTTGCTCTGTTTGTCCCTTACCTGTGTATATATATATCTATCTATAAATGGCTGATTAAAGTAACTAGTGCAGAGGAATCCCCGTCCTAGGAACAGTATCTTCTGCTGTATCTGTGGATTCAGTCAGTGCTTGCCTTTTGAGAACTGGAGGAAAAAATACACAGTACAAACACAAAATCATGGAGCAGGAAGTATTTTTTTTTTGAGCAAACATTTTGCTGACCAGTGTTCCTTTGCTACAATACTGAAAGCCCATCCACCTACAGAACTTGATACTACAGCTTTGAGTAGAGGAAATGAATTCAACAAACACAAGGCCCTGATGACTTAATGACCAATTATCAGAACTGCTCATTCCCCTTTAATAGTAGGGTTAATATGAAGATGTATTTTGTGAGTCTCTGTAGGACCAGGCCAGATACCCAGGTTTTAAAAAGAGAAAAGAACACTTCCCTTTTGAGATAACAATCTAAAACTGTTTTAACTCCCTGAATGGTTTCTCCTTCCTGTGTTAAACAATTTTCAGTGTGTAAGTGGTTACCTTTGCTGGTGCCCTTTGGTAACAGCTGCATTGACATGTGCAGGAACACAAGTGAAAAAAGCTCTGTCACCACACCTTAGCATTACAGATGTTTTATTGAGAACCATGAAAAAAAGTAGAAAAAAGTGAGGCTTAAAGCAGAGGCCTTGCACTTGACACAAAAGAAGCAGACTTGTAATGTTGATGGTTTCTAGGGGAGCTCATTGCCCCTAAGATGGGATATGCCATTACGGGAAGTTCTCTGCCAAGTAAGGAGCAAAGCTGTACATCATAGTCTTCACTCAGGAACTTCAGATGAATTTGAGACCCAGACTTGTGAGTGCTTTGGAGACAACAGACTTGGGTTGGAGTCAGCACCGTAAGAAAACACTAAGAGGGTACTAGTCCTAATCTGTGAGGGTGAGAAGAAATATTGCAGCCTTCTGCACTTGCTGGAATTTCCTAAGAGCTCATGACTTCTCACTCATGTGCATGACATTGCTTTGGTCTAGACAAGAGCTGACAAAAGCTTGTATAATGGGGAACAGGACACCATCTGATGCTGACTCCCACGAGCATTAAATGTCATTGTTTTTCCAGACAGTTATCATAAATAACATTTTCAGTTAGAACACATGACAAAAATTCTATTACAGTTTTTGCTCTGCTTTGAAGGAAATCCCCTTCTACAATTCATGTTCAAATCTGGCTAAAAGATTTTGGAATGGGGACTTTTGTGATCAGAATTTTCTGCTGCAAATTGAAAAAGGGGAAAAAAAAGTATCTTCTTTGTTAAGGGGGTTTAAAATTGACACAATCCAAAGTATAAACTTCCACATCATCTAAAATGAAATTTCTATTACATAATACAAGAATTGTTCAGTGTAAAGTTTGATGACAAGAAACCCTTCAGAAAAGTCATATTACCAGACAACAATAATTCAAAAGTGACCACATAATATTTTTTCTTTTAGTCTAGATGTCATCATCTCTCATAAATAAACAAATATGTAACTTGCCAGATGAATGATCCAAATCCTTCATGTTCTGAAAATAGGGAGTAACTCAATAAAGATTTTTTAAAAGAAATATTTGACTGACCCTGTGACATTTACCCCTCTGTTTCAGCCCTCACCTACAGCATCACACTTCAGGTCACTGCCCTCTTGGGTGTGCTATCACATGTGCTTATTGTGATCAGTGCTGCTCAGTGAAATGATTTAGTCCTCAGATGGTGCAAGCAACTAAGCTGGTACAGAGGAGAAGGCACCGACCTCTAAGGAAGGGATGAGCACAAGCACTGTGCACTGTATAGCATCCTAGCCCAGTGCACAATTGAGACTAGTATTTTGTGGAATTCTCCCCTCCTGTATTAATTAATTGGTGACAGGGACTCTCCCAGCTGCTGGCCCCTGGTGATCAACACACCTCAGTTGTTAAAAGGTGCTGGCCTGAGGGTTTGGCCCATGGTGACTAATGCTATTGCAAGGGATTTAGAAGGTAGCACAATCAAGGTCCTCTCCCTAGCAGATGTTTAGTAAGTTGCTTAGTAAGTTAAGGTGGTTGAATAGAACAGGCAGGGGCTAAAGTCCGTCTCCTCTAGCCCTACAGACTGAGAATGGTCCTGGGTGGTGCCCGTTTGTGGGGATGTCTGCCTACATACTCATTCAGCCATCCTGCCTGAATCACATGATCTGTAAAGACAAAATTATTACTCAGTGTTCCCCTCCAAACTGTCACTGATCACTCTGGGGGAAACATGGAGGCCTTTGGGAGTACTAGCAGAACTGTAGAATCACAGAATAGTTTAAGTTGGAAGAGACCTTCTAGTCTAACGCCCTGCAATGAGATGGGACATCTTCAACTAGATCAGGTTGCCCAAAGCCCCATGCAACCTAACCTTGAATATTTCCAATGATAGGGCATCTGCTTCCTCTCTAAACAAGCTGTTCCAGTGTTTCAGCACCTTAATTGTAAAAATTTTCTCCCTTAAATCTAGTCTAAATATAACCTATTTTAGTTTAAGATCATGACCTCTTGTCCTATGCAAAAGCCTAAAAGGTTTGTCCCCATCTTTCTTATAGGGTCCTGTTAAGGACTGAAAGGCTGTAATAAGATCTCACAGAAGCTTTCTCTTCTCCAGGCAGCACAGCCCCAACTCTCTCATAATTTCTTCATAGGAGAGGTTCTCCAGCCCTCTGATCATCTTGGTGGCCCTCCTTTGGACCTATTCCAACAGGCTGAGGTACTCCCTGTGCTGAGGACCTCAGAGCTGAATATGGCACTACAGGTGGGGTCTCACCTGTAGTGAGAGGAGCAGAATCCCCTCCCTGCCCTGCTGCTTTGGATGCAGCCCAGGACACAGCTGGCTTTCTGGGCTGTGAGTGTACGTGAGTCATGTCCAGCTTTTCATCCACCAGCACCCACAGTCCTGCTCTGCAGGGCTGCTCTCAAGCTGTACTGATCCCAGGGGCTGCCATGACCCAGGTGTAGGACTCAACAGGCTGAGAGCCCTTGCTAGCACTCTGTCCCTCTAACCTTGGTGTGTCATCTCACAGCTTGTCTCAGACAGGTCTGGCATTATTCCCCTCCCAATTTAAGTCTAGTTTAAAGCTCTGTCGTCAAGCCCCGCTAACCAGTGAGCGAAGGCCCCGCTCCCCCTCAATTATGGGGGAAATAATTTAAGGTTTAAATTTGGCCACTCTTCAACATCAGACTGAATTTGACCCACAGCCACTGAACGCCATTGAAAGGAAAGCAGCCAAATAATCAGTTCTGGGGCTGGAAGAAAATTTCTGGGCCATGTTTCTGAATCCTTTTGCTGTAGTACTGTCATCTTTGTTAGTTAATAGTTCTTTTAGCAATGAAACAGCTTTGATTTGGGTAGAACTCAGAACTTCTCTGCTTTCTTTCTAGAAAAACAAAATTATGCTGATTTGTATTTTTTCCTTCTGCAGGCTGCATTTGTTTGCACACAAGATGTGAATAATGAAGGAGTCTACAAAATTCAGCTGGCAAAATTCTATCAGAGTTTGCAAGAAACAAAACAAACACAAAAACAGCCCATCAAGTAAAAATGGCTGATTGATGCAAAAGGCAACACAGATGGAGGTAATGGGGTTTCAAAAGAGGAATTAGAGAAGATCTGAATGGAAGCTCGTAAATCTGCAGCAATTCAGCTTTGCCAAGAATTGCAGTGGGAAATCCTCATTATGGGAGATATTTCCATTCTGTACTCACCCATGAGAGCTTTGCTAGGGCAACCACAGGGAAAGCAGGAGACCCAGCCATCAGCATTCCTGAGCCCTGCCAGCCTGTACTGCTGACTCACAAGGCAGCCTTAAGTGAGTCACTCATTGCCAGATGCTTCCACCTGACCTTGTCAAGGTGCTGCAAACAAGGAAGCAAAACAGACTTACCTTTGGCAACTCCAGCAAACAAGTTTTATCATGTTCTATTCCAGCTTCCCCCACACCACCAGTAAGCAGTGTGGCCAAGGAAAAGGCTTTAGGCCAGGCCAAGCCATTTTTGGGGCTGGGAGCCATTGCCCTGGTGTGGCAGACACATAAAGGAGTTGTTTGTAACAGAGAAGGACTTGAGTGTTGCAAAGGAAACATGACAACTGATAGAAAGTTCTTTCTACACAAAAAGTGGAGAACCTGGTTGGTGGAAAGCTCTTTGTACACAGGCAGCAGAAAAGCCAGTGGCTCAGCAGATCCTGTGGGAGAGATCAGTGAACAAGGAAGAATGCAGAGTCCCAGGGAGGCAGCCACATAAACATGTGAAATAGCCTCCTGCCACGCAAGCTCAGCTGAAGGACTTAGATAGAGGCTGGCCTTAAATCTTCCACCAAATGGGGAAAATATTGCTGCTTCTAACAGTAGGCTAGTGAATCTGGGAGGGCTACAAAATCTGGGGATTTTTCTGTTTTATTCCACCAGTTTCTCACCAGAGGGCATGCCACATTGCTATTCTGGGAAGGGGAGTCCTTGGTGTGACAATATGTCTCAAGGCAATTGCTGTGATGTGCTCTTTCTCTTCTCTGGGTCAGAGGTGAGCAGCTTGATCTATGTTAGAAAAACATCACCAAAAGTTTCTGAAATAATTCACTTGGGACTGAGTTTTCCAGCGGGCTTTTCTCTGTAGTGCCTCTCTGTAATATCTCTTGTACCACCACCTCCAACCACTAACAGTGGGCTGGACTAACATGGCTTGCAAAGCCTAAAGAAAAAGCTGAGACTTGAGTAGTGCATGGTCAGACCTGCAAGCTCAGGGGAGAAGGAGCCATAATCACCCTAATCCTTGCCTAAGCTTCCTATCTCCCCTTGCCTCCCAGCACAGGCTCTGGATCAAACTTCCCTGTTTCATGATAGGAGACAATGCCATTAATCACATTGCTGCATCCAGGATTTACACATAGAAAAATCAAGCCGTGTTCCAGGTTACTGAAATCCCTCCTAAGTGCCAGCAGAGGGTTAGTTTTAGGCTGCAGCTGCCCAGATACCATTTCTGGTAAGGATCCTTACTATCAGCTATAGGGGAATATTCTTGATGGGGGGGGGGGAGCAGGAGGCTGCCCTGCAGAGCTGTAACCTGGGGTTTAGAGTTAGCCCACATCTCCTACAGAGTCATACAAAAGTACCATTAAAGTCAGTACAGGAGCTCTCACTGCAGCTTAGACACAAACACAGGCAACAAGTTGCGTCCTGAGGGCTGCCCTCCACTTTGCCCATCTTCTCCCAGGCTCTGTGGGGATTCTGAAATGCAGGAGGATTTGGGAAGGGTCTCAGCTCTATTGGGCCGATGAAGGTAAACTGATGTGAGTTACCTGGTTCCTGTTTTCAATTCATAAAAACACATTTGTAGCAAGTTAGGTGCTCTAAGGGAGCTGTAGGAAGAGCTGTAGGAAATTGTAACAGGTATGGGTAAACCCAGCTATGTACCATCAGCAGCACAGAAAGCTGTCCTGAGCTGTTGGCACTGACCCAAGAAGCCAGGCTGTACTGTAGTAGGTGCACCAGGCTGTAGATGTTCCCCAGCACTCCAGCAGTCACCCAGGTAGGGGATGGACATCCCTCTGCATGAGGTCTCACCCTGACACCACAAAGCACTCCACAGGGAGCCAGTCTTCTTTCAGAGAGGGAGAACCTCTATGCAATAAGTGCCTCTCTTGTTTCTGCTCTGTGACAGTTAGAAAACCAGGCTAGTGAAATACACTTGCCAGTTTTAATCCCTGGATAGCACAGTGAAGCCTTATGTCCTTTGTGCTGCTTCCAGCTACAGCATTAGCTTTCCTAAACATATTAAGTGTTAGAATCTTTGTACTCTCCTGGTAGAAACAGAGAAAAATAATAGTTGGGCTGGAGCTGACCCATTTGAACCAGTGAAATACTGAAAACTCCCAGTTGTCTGTGAATAGAAACATTTCAAAGTATTGCCTAAATATTTTGGAACAATATTCAAACTATGTCTTCTTTGTGAGATATTTTATTTGATGTTTGCAAAACATTTGATGTCTGCAAGCTATTGGATTTGACTCTTAGCTCATGTTGAGCAGTAAGCAACATGCTTTTTGGCTGCAGGACTAAAGCTTTCCTCCTGACAACTGGTGACTTGCATACCATTGTCTTTCTTTCTATGCATTTCTGCAGGTAATTTATGCTAAATTAATGAAGCATTTGCAGAATAGCTTCTAATCACCAATAGAAAAAGCATTATGCTATCTCAGAAGTTGCAGTTAACGAAATTATATGGTTTTATTTATGGTGCACCTAAATGCCTTATTTTCTCCTTGAAAAGAGCTATAAGCTTATTTTCTCTTTCTGAAACTATTAATGAGCACATTTTCTGTCACAGCCAGGGTAGCATATATTACGTGACCAGCTGTCTTGTTAAATTCCTTTGAGCAAATAATTATTTAGTACTGCAAGTGCAAATTCTTCTTTAGCCAGTGGGTGTAGAAGTAGATATCTGAGAGCTGCATTTTCCCTATGGAATCAAACTGCCCAGATCCTCAGAGAACCAAATGGGACAAGGGGAAAAATGGGAGCCATGAATTGCAGTACTACTATTGGGCTGGTCTATTGGAAGGATACAGACACATGTGCATTTTGGACACATAGCTACTTTCCAGTGATGAGAAAAGCTGGGGAAAGTGGTGACATTTGAGAGGCTGGGAAAGAGATGTAGCAACTGGAGTGGGAGAGCATGACTGTACCCACTGTCAGAGTTTCAGTGCACCAAAGCCAGGGTGCCTCACCCCATAATGACACAGCTAAATGGAAAGATTTTGTTTCTTTTGTGTCTCCACCCAGTTAGATAAAGATATGGCTAATGAAAGCCAGGTCACACCTGTCTACTGGCACCTTTTCCTCTCTCATTAAGCCTGTTACCTTCATAGATTGATTTATCTCGGCACAGAGATAAAGGGGGTTCTTTTTGTTTGTTTTCTGTTTTCTCTTTCATTTTAGAGGAAATGTTTCATACCTGAAAGGTAGAGATTACAGTTGGTTTTACTTTCTCTAAACTTAACTTCAGTGGAAAAATGTAAGCTGCTGAATCTGTTGTGTTTGATCCATTAAAGAATAAATATGAAAATAAAAAGTTGGGGCTGCACAGATTATAGCCCTCTAACAATAGCTGATTAAAGCCATGAAGTAAAACCAAGGATATCTTAAGCAGTTTCATGAAATGAAAAATATGTATGTTTCTGGCTTTAATATTTTCACATATCTTTTTGCACATTATGATTTAAAGGAATCTTAATTCACCTCAAAATACTTGTTAATTCAATAGAAAAACTTCACTGTCTAGTATATCTGGTTCTAGATCTGAATCTTTTATCAATATCTTCTCTGAGGAAATCCTATTTATTTCTAACAGGCATCCCAAGTCAGGATAATAGAGTCTAACCTACAATAAATTAGGAATGCAGACACGGCTTAGCTGAGAGAGCACAGGTTAATCATGGAATTATCTGTCCTGAAGCAAAAACCCTCCTTGAATGTACTGCGTGTTTAGAGAATATTTTTTCAACTTCAGGCCTACAGTGGAATAATAAAAGTCCTCATGTTGAAACTACAGGTGCTTCACGCAACACTGAGTAAATCACTCCAGAGTGAGTTTGGCTGGGGAGAAGTGACAGTCTTTTATTCATTGCACAAGCACCTCAGTCAGTCTGTCTGCTCAGGTTTCTGGAAACCTCTGTGGTCTGATTCATTATTTCCTTACTGTTTGTTTTGGGACTGGGAGTAACTATGCAAACATGACGTTGATGCAATGTTGTAGGGAGTATCGAGGCTAATCCCTGCATTCAACTTCCGAACATGTTTGTTGGGAGCAAGGGTTGGATTCCTTACTGTCTTCTCTCCTGTGCTGAGGCTATGGAGATACAGGCACCCACAGTTTGTACACTTATTTTCTAACTAAATCACCACATGCAAGCCAGTGAAAGAGAACTTCTAGTGTACAGTGAAATGTTCTGACAGTTGGCATAAGGACATAGCTAGCACAAAAGATGCATTTTCACACAAAACCTTTTTGCAAATTCGCAGCTTCTAAGAAATCATCGTAGTCTTCAAAATAATCTGAGATAGTCAGGCTAACATCTTGGTTTTGGTTTTTATGGCTTGGTGCTTTCAGGGAAGAATTAGAATTTGCTTCCCTCCGGATTTGTTTAAATATGTCCAAAGATCTAGTAGTTCTACCAGGCCTCATCTGGTGACTCAGAGTTTAGTTGGAGGGCCAGTACAGGGGCCAGAAACACACTTTTAGAGACCTGTGCCACTTTTTAACATGCATTCCAGGCAGCATCCATCTCAACTAACAGTATCTGTGAGAAACATCTAACCTGTTTTAGATGTCTGCCTTATGAAGAAAGGTAGGAAAGCTGCTTCCATAGATCAGCTATGAAGGGATCCATTCAACACCCTCAGATGTGGAAGCCTGCAGCCAGTTTGGCCACCAGATATCCTACCCTTTGCTGCTAAGAAAGAAGCAGGATTCGATACAACATGTACATTATTTACAATAGCAGAAAGTGTGAAGGAAGAAAAAACAACAAACCTTTCAGACATGCTTTCTAGTTCCTGATTCTCCAGGGAGTGTTGTGTTGGTTTTGGAGACATTTATGAGGGAGGATTTAAAGTTTCCTTTAAGGACTGCAGAGTTTCTAAGGTGGATGGTGTTTGCAAGTCTTTTTAGGAAAGAAAAGCTTGACTTGTATCTCTCTGCAGATAATGCCACATTCAGTTGCAAAGCAGTGGCTTGGAGACCAGAAAGGTTTCCTATTTAATCTCCCAGCCAAAACTACACACATGAATAGTTCTCTAGCAAAACACAGATGAAAGAACGCACTTCCTGGCACTGGCTATGGAACATCAAATTTTAGGTGGCCGTGCTTTGACACGTGGCCTGAGACAGGCAGGACAGAAATCCATGGGACTCGGGATGCATCTGAGGGTGCTAAGAGAAACAGCTAATGGCTTTCTGCCATCTTTGGAAGGCTGTGGTCATCAGGGAAGGCCTTGAAAGACTGGCAAGATGCAAATGTCACACCTGAAGTGTGAGAAAAGATCCAAGGAACTGCAGGCTGGTTGGCCTAACCTGGAAAGATTATGAACATATCTTCTGGAAGCTGTGCCTGGACACATGAAGAACAGACAGATAACTGGGAGCAGCCAACATGGGCTTAGCAAGGACAAATTGTGCCCACCCTCCCTACCTTCTGCAATGGCAGACTCCATGAACAAGGGGAGAGCAAGGCTCATTACAAAGATGTTAAACAGTACTGGCCCCAGCAATGACCTCTGAGGGAGGCCTCTAGCAACCAGCTGCCAGTGGAACTTTGTACCTCTGACCACAAGTCTTTAAGTTCAGCAATGCAGCCAGCTTTCCACCCACCATGCACTGTGCTCATTTGTTTCAGCAGTTTGGCTCTAAGGATACTATGAGAAGCTACAGTGAAGGCCAAGATCAAATCAAGAGGCAGCTGGCAGAGGTTACAACAAAGGCAATCCCAATCAGATAAAAGGAAAACCAAACTTTGTGGGGGGTGGGGGTTTGATTCTTATTCAGGAACCCCTGTCCTTGGAGATGCTGATAACATAGCTCTCCAAGGCCCTGAGCTACATGTTCTGAGAGAGCCACATTCCAGTGAAGGGGTGGCCCAGATGGATGGAAGGCACCCAGACAGGTCTTTTCCAAACAGAATTATTCTATGATCTACACTGTATTATAGTATGTGTTTATATGTAGGTGTGCAGGAGACTTCCAGCACCATCTCTGGCCTTGTGTGGGAGGCTGTTTTGTACCTTAATTCAAAACAGTTATGTCTGGCTTTCTCCAAGAGGAGAGACAACCTTCTGGGAGCTCATGTTTTTGTTTTCACTTCTGTTAGGGAGATGTCAGAATCGTGAAAGCTACTACTGTGAGCAGACTAATTACTTCCTATTTGAGAAAAGGAATATGGGGCTGTATTGCCTTCTTACAAGGCCAGGTGTGGAAGCTTTCTGGGCAATGGGAGGAGGTCTGTGCTCTCCTGCAGAGGAAGAGCTGAAGAACAAAGCTGTTAGTCTACTGCTTATCACTCCCAATATACATCTCTGTTTTGTGTGTGAATTGGTATTTGCTCTGTGCCTGACCCCGCTCTAAAATTAAAGATAATTATATTTCAACATGTTCTTGCCATGCAGAGACAGCTAAAGAAAATTAACATCAAGGATAGACCCATAGGGAATAGCAGTGACGGGTAGTATGTACTTTCTCTGTCCTCCAGACAGGAAACAGGATAACCTTTAGGGCTCAGCCATCAAATATTTTTGTGACATCATCAGTGTTTAATCTAAACAACTCATATTGATATTACCTCACATATCATGGTAGAGATAATGCCTGTGAATGGATAGGAAGGCTACACATTGTGGGGCTACATCCATGTCCATTTAATCTCATTTCTGATGACATAAGCACTTGTATCATAAGCATTCTGGATCTCAGAGGTACATCCAGTAGGGCACTTCTGACCCATTTTACAGCAAACCCACCTACACTGAGATTCCCCCTCTGGTCAGAGGAGAGATATAGGCATTTTCAGGGAGTAATTACTGTTTTTTGATAGCAGGTCTTCAGAGTAATTATACAACTTCCTGTTTCTTTCCAGCCACTGAAAAGGAAGCATGGGTGACAGGCTCAAATGCAGATATCTTCATTATCAACGTCAAAAGTGCAGATTCATCTCACCCTGATTTTAGGCTGCTGGAGTAATTGCCCTGACTAACCTCCCACAGGACCCCCAGATGCATACCCTGTACCCCCTGTGGCAGGGGCTGTGTGTAAGCTCAGGCCCTGGTGCTCAGCCCCTGCCCCAGCTATGTTGTAGCTGTACCTGTGCCCTCTGCCCCATCCCCTGCTGATCCAGACTAGCTCCCTGGACTCCCCACAGTGACTTCACACCCAACTCCTTGCCTGCTGCTACCCTCTGAAGGGCTTGATCCAATCACCTCAGCTCTAATGCCATTTGGTGCTGGTTATCTTGTTTTGTTGTGAGCTGAGGCTTGGTCCAGGAGTCTCCCACAGGTCTGGCACCAGCTCCTCAGGGATTTCACAACAACCCAGAGGGGTCTGAAAAGGTGTCAGACATCAATGGGCAGGCAGCTGGACTGCACCTCAGGTGTCTAAAGCCCAAGTCTGTGTGAGAGCAAGGTGTCTAAGCCCTCGGCACAGGCAGTAAGGGTCTAGACTCTATAGTTAGTGGAGTCTGGAGAGCAATTTGGCTGACCAAATGTTGGGATCAACCTCAGGTAGAAAGTAGTTTACCAGGCTCCCCTAACTGTAAGGGCTTGGTCCTCCTTGTCTACCATTGGAGTTTAAGCTGCATCTCACATTCAGGCACAATAATTTAGGCAAACTAAATCCCACCCATGGTGACTAAAAGGAGAAGAAATAAAATGCATTTATGAGAAAAATATTTAAATTATCATTCTTTGTGTTAAAAACTATGATTTTCATCTGAAAGGTATAGAAAGGCAAAACCTTTGTGGATATTTAAAGTTCAATCACTGTCTGAACACGCAATCAGACACTCCAATAGTATTACATACATTCTCACAAAACACATCCTTTGTTTACAGTTGTATGGATTTACAAACACTCCCTGGAAGAACAGGGACACACTCATTGTATACAATATATTTTTTGCTTCTGTAAACTGTTGATGTGGAATGATAAATAATAATTTGGGATATTTTACATATGCTTTTCTGCATTCTGTGATTCGATCTCTCTAAGTCAATGAAAATATTGGTATGTAAAATAATGATCTCTTTTTGCCCAGTCTCCTCTACTCAGTTCTACAGTATTGTTATATCCTCCCCTATTGCCATAGAAATGATTGATATGTCCAATCATTGCATTCTTGCCATACCCTTGCCTCTACATATTATGTATTCTGCCCTTTAAACCAGACTTTTAGTTGGCTTTTTATATTTTGAGTTATGTTTGGCAGAGACAACAAAAATGAAACACACAAACAAAAGAAAGAAAATAAAAAAGAAAACTTTGGCTTTGAGAAAACTGAAACTAATTCAAGAGACAACTACCTGTGTTACAAAACTGTGAATATCCATAATTTTACTGTAAAACTTTGACATTCATTGTCCTTATTAACTCCTAGCTCTGGCAAGCAAAGACTGTGAGATTCTTAGCATCTTCTCATGCAAAACAAATATTTGCAGTGTTTAAAGCTTCTTAGCTATGGAACGTTAAACACAAAAGACATTTAAAGACCTGCCTTTTTGGGGGCCTGCTGATTTTAGGGGGAATGAATTATGATTTTTGCAGATTTGGGTATCTCTCTCAAGAAAGCAGAAGAAAAAAATAACTAGTCAAGCTCTTCTTTGACATGATGCAGACTAGCAGTCAGAATGATGAATTTAATTTTGCTTCACATGTTCCAGGACTTACTAATGCAGGCTGGCTACTTCCAGACTCAGATGTCCATTCCACAGCACTTTATGACTCTAGGAAATACTCTGGGGCTTCCTTTTCACCTACTTCCACCTCCCCCCCAGCAGTGCCTGCAGGAGTATGGCACCAGGCATACTCCCCCTTCCCTACCTCTGGACAATAAACCTTTCCCCCTGCCCCAGTCCTTAGCTTAGAGCCCCATGAAGGCCCCTCTACATATTCCCCCGTACATCCTCTACTCAGGAGAGAGGGCTTTCTGCTCAAGGCATTTGCAACACAGCCCGGAGCAAAGGAAAGCAAGGCAAGCCAGGTTTTAGGAGAGGGGCTGCTTGGCTTTGCACCCCCTGCTACCTCTTGCCGAGATGCTCGGCATTTGGTGCACGCCCCAAAGGATGGCACAGCCAGCAGCAAAAGGGGCTTCGGCTGCAACTGCGGCAAAGCCTGCTCGCACCTCTAAGCTGCAGCTGAATCTCCTTAATCTCCTGCCTCTTTTGGGGACTTCGCATCCTGAAGCTGCCTGTAATACCGATTTCTATGAAGTGCCACTAGGTGGCCCGAGATTGAACCTCTGCAGGCAGCAGCTTTCAGTGGGATGTGCCTGTGCGGGGGGCAGGAATTCGGGAATTATCCTTGGGCGGTGCGCACCACCCTCATCGCTTCTGTGATTCTTAGATCTTGGTTGCAGATGCTGGAGGAGGGAAAGGGGCATCCCAGCAAATCCTCTGAAATGGGAACGAGCTCATTCTAATTTCTCACGTGAAATGAAACCGAGTTTTCTCCTGAGAATTGGAACTAGTGATAGCCTGGAGCCTAGTAGAACACCCGGAATACCAGCCACGCCGCCACCCCAAATAAAAATGTGTATTGTTCTTCTCTTTTAAACTTTTTCAAAGGCAATTGTTACCATCATCAGGAGCTTATTCTGACACAGGTTAGCTTTGAGAACTCACCACGGATGAGAGGTCTGAATCCAACATACTGAAGAGATTCTCAAGCTCTTCAACAAGCCCAGCAGATGACGAGGGTGATCCACAGGCATCAGTTTTATGCCTGACACCCTTCTAACCTCTCTCTCAGAGGTGCCCTGAAGTAATCGATTACTCCCAATTTCTCACTTCCCTCCATACCAAACCTCTGTGTTTTCTGCCCATTCATGTTCACACTCATTCCAGGGCGCTCCATGTCCCTCTTCATCACTGATATCTGTCTGGGCACCAGATCTGCCGTGTGGCACACACCCCCTGGGGCGGTGCTGGGACATCTGCCACCTGCCTCCCACCCGGAGCCGCCCCACATGCCTGGGCCGATGTCAGAGGATGCTGCGGGCAAGAGCCAGCAGCAGCAGGGAAGGTGGGATGCACGGCCCAGCGCTGCCTGGAAAACCTCGCCCTGCTCCCTGGGGAGGCCAGGGCTGAGTTTGTCAGGGCGTCAACACCTCAAAGGCAAGGGGTGGGGGGTAGAAAGAGGAGAGAGAGACATCGTTGAGTAAGAAGGTGCACGGGGGTGCCATCATCCGATTGTTTGAACTATAAACAACTGCAGAGATGCTGGGAGCTGTTGCTATGTTAAACACTTGACACATCCCCCTCCTCCCATTCCTCCTTCTCTCTTCTAAAGTCAACAGGGCTTTGGCCAGTGATATCTTCCCTGACATTTTGGATTTGATTGGAAAGGATTGTATATCCTAAGACATGCAGGCAGGTGAGCACAGCAACACTGGCAAGTCAAGCATGTGGTCTCACAGACCCTGACAGCAAGTCAAATATACCCGCCCACTTCCTTATGGGCCTTAAAAATTCCTCATTTAGGGACAGACACAGCAAAGGTGAGCAACACCAAAGCGCTTGCCCCGCTCTTCTGGGGTACGGAGTGGGGAAGCTTCATTTGGTTTCTGCACAGCAGCTACCAGAACTCCTGCCAACCATTAACAAATTAGAGGCTTGTCTTAAAGTGTAAAAATACATTTATTCTCAACTTTGCTTTTATCAAGAAAAAAGGGATAAAAACCTAGTTCATAAAGATCCACCTAAATCCTCTTCCCCAGTGTTGGCTTTGCCTCAGCCTCCCTCCCCACAAACATCACCTGCCTTCCCCCCAGAGGGCTCCTCCTGTCTTCCTCATTTTTAGGGTGGAGGCTAATAAGCTCCCCAACCCTGGTTAAGTCAGTATTAATTAACCTGCAGATCCCTGCAGGCTTCCAACACCTGCTAACTGAGAGAATCCAGCCAGGCTCTCACGGTGGTTTTTTTGGTTTGGTTTTTTTGGTTGTTTTTTTGGTTGTTTTTTTGGGTTTTTTTGCACACAGCAAGCTTTAGCAGCTGGAATAAGAGAAGGTTGTAAGCTCTCGCTTTACCTGGGTGATTTACAGTGAGGTAGAAAAAAAAGAGGGGAAAAAGAATATTTTGTAGGGTCTATTTTCTTCCTTTTTTTTTATGTTGTGTTTTTTGTTTTCCTTTTAATTTAGACTAGCAACCTCTTTTACATGGGAGGGGCATCTGCTAGGAAGCAGCTCTGCTGCATGCCATTACCACCTTTCTGAGGCTGGGGGAGGCACTTTTAGCTGAGTTCTGACTCTCTGCTAATGGGCACCTCTCTCTGCTGGCTGATGGCTGGCATCTGTGGCAAATGTTAGAGAGTATGTAGTCAATCACTGCGGGATGCAGTTATGTGGTGCAACAGCTATCTAGGGACTGATTTAGGACCACTACAGTAAGGCCAGTTGGAGCTAATTGGATTCCCCCCCACCCCCAACCAGGGTTTCCAGATGTGACAGGGCAGCACAGCTTTATTAACCTAACTGTGTTCATCCATGCTCCTGGTGACCGAGGAGGATATTTCTTTCTTTTTTTTTTTACTTCGTATTGAATCACAGCTTAGTGGGGGTTCTTTCCTGCCAGTTCCTGAATAGGAGCCAAGTGGCTTTCCTTGCCTGCTGGAATTTTACAGCATGCACTGAGCAGGGGTGCCACCCTGCTGAATGCTGGCAATTTTTATTTCAGTGAGCACTTCTTGTTATCTCCACTAATATATGAGTCATTTTTCAGTGGACTAGGAAAACCAGAAAACAAAATAATCCCTGGCAACATTCTTCAGTGACCCATTCAGGTGGCTAAAGCTTTTACAAATGTCCCCTCACAGCTAACAGGACACACTGGTAAATAGCCTGTGTGCAGAAGAATGAAGATGGTGTTTTGCTGGGTCACTCCTGCAGGAGTGTATAGGTCTCTGCTGGAGAACTGCCATCATCCAGCTCTTCCCTGCCCAGGCTCCATTTTGGTGCCAGCTTTGGTGCTGTGTGGGTCCTCCCTGCAGCCATTTCACCATTCCAACCAGATGGAAACACAGAGCTGTCTCCTGTTTGTGCTTTGTCCCAAGACCACCACTGGGCCGTGAGGAAGGAGAGATGGGCCCACCTGATTGGGAAGATGTTTGATCACTGTAGAGCAGCAGCCTCAGTTCACCTGCCAGTGCCTCTCAGCAGCTGTGTGTTCTTTACCACAGTGCCTTTCTGGAAGAGAGGAGAAGCAAAGGCCCAAGGAGGTCTTAGATGACCTTCTGGAGGTCATAATATAACAAAACCAGCTTTTCTCACAAATTTTGCTAGAGTGTTGTACCAAAATATCAAAAAAATTACTTGTACGCTATATTTGTTGGGATAATCCTGTGCTTTAGATAATGGAAGCTTGGCCCTATATGCACTGTGACCCACTTCTAGGGCAAAGGAGTGTGTTTCAGAGAATAGAAATAATGTTCTGTCATGGCTGTTGATCCTTTACATTCTGCAGTTGTTCCCTGAGGATCTCCACAAAAATAAGAGTTCCATTTTTATCTGTCTCACAGATCTTTAAGAGAGGCTGCAGGTTTGCTAGTACTGTGCACAATACAACACAACTCCAGAGCCGAAGTGGAGAACATCCTTCAGATCAGCATGGTAAATCTGTGTATCTGTGTTGTTCACAGTCCAGGCAAGGGTAGTGGTGGCTCTTTCAAATACAAATAGCTCCAACAGGATCCTGAAAAGTATGTTCAAAAGGACACTCCATCCACCTTCAATCATGGCAAAGACTTTAGGAAATGTGTCTCTGGAGCAAGAAAGATCACATGAAATCCCATCAGCATTAAGGTCAAAGGCTTCAGTCCCTTGGATATCCTGGATATATCTGCTCATGTCTGGTCACTCCTTTCTCCTCACTTCATACTTGTTTTTTTTTCCTTTTTACCCCACCTGCAAGCAACAAGGCAAATCTCCTTTTGTATGGAGAGCAGCTGCTGCTTCCCTACCACCAACCCATCCCCCAGAGATGGATCTTTTCCACCCTGAATGATTCCATGCTATTCTACAGCTCTTCTCTCACTAGTAACGAAAGGCTAGTACCAGAATACTGGTTCTCCCCATAAACTTCCTACCTGCCCTCCCAGACAGTATCCCTGTGAAGCATCATCTCTATCATCCTGTACTTGGCTTGCTTAAAGGCTGCTGCCCTTTAACTGGAAGATATGCTCCTGGCATTCCTGGGCAGTGAATTACAGTCATGTTGGCAGCTGCCCTCTGCCCCCGTCTATTGCAATACTTCAAGACGATGCCAGCTGGCCCTGGGCTGCATTAGGAGGAGAGTCACCAGCAGGTCGAGGGAGGTGATTATTCCCATCAGTTCAGCATTGGTAGACAGGCACATCAGGAATTCTGGGTACAGTTCTCAGCTCCCCGGTACAATATAGACAGGAACTTGCTGCGGCAAGTCAGTGAAGGATCATGAAGACGATGAAGGGGCAAGATGTTGAGAGAGCTGGGATTGTTCAGCCTGCAAAAGAGAAGGCTCAGGCGGATCTGACTCTTATGTATGAATACTCAGTGGAGTGACTAAAGAAAATGAAATCAGACTCTAAGTGGTGACAGGCTGTGGAGTCTCCATCCTCGGAAATAGTCAAAATCTGACTGTACCCATTTCTAACCTGCACTAGCTGACTGCTGTGACCAGGTGTCAGACTAGACCATTCTCAGAGGCACCTGCCTCCCAGCCTTAACTGTTCTGTGATCCTATTTGCTGATTCTCACGTCTTGCAGTCAATCTTACTACCCTTATCCTTAACCATCTTGATGAAGCATTGTTTGCCACTCCTTGGTGAAGGTACAAATTAGCTCTTCTGCAGCAGGTACTCAGAGACACCTGAGCAGCAGTCAAATGCACAGCTGATATGGGGAGCAGATGAGAAAAAAAAGGTCTTTCCACAAGGTATTAAGTCCAGACACAAGGATTCATCCCATCTAACTCTGGACATTTGCAGCGTAACCATTTACGTCTGAGTAGTGTATCTAGACTCCCTTTGGAGTCAACAGAGAGAAATAGGCATTTCTAGAAAGTGACTCATGTGACCTATTTCACATGAGATGAATCACGGCCAAGAGCTGCCCTTCTTTCTTTGCTGACTACTATGAGGAGAGTGAGAAGTGAAAAGGTCAAGTTTGGACTTCTATACTGTAGACATCTTACAACATTTAGGATGATTCCCACCTCTGATACTTGTTCAGATGTCTGTTATTGGCTAGAGTAAATTTTTACATACCATAAAATGCAGTCAAATTTGATGAATGTCTCTCTGCCTACAAAGAGGACTAAACAAACAGACAACTGAAAAGGACAGGCAGACTCCACAGCACTGCAGATTAAATATTCATACAAGTGATCTAGGGTCTGGATGAAATCCTATTGTTTTATTCCAAGACTGAGAATTTTAGGGGTACAGATCAAGGGCACTTTGAGTAATAGGACTTCATCTAGTACACTGGACCAAAGTCAAGGGCCCTAAACCCAACCCTACAGATTCCTTGTCTGGCTAGGTTCCTTAGAGTCCAGGAGAGTCTAGAGAACTGCTTACCTGATCAGTTCATGCTACTGTTCCTGGAGTGAACAGAAGAGGCTTGGTAAGGACTTGTCTTAAATCATTCTTTGCAATTTTTTCAGATTTCTTCGCATATATCCATCAATAGGATCTTACCAGATCTTCATTGCATCACACTGTTGATTCAACTTTCTTAGTCATAAATGATCCTTGGCTTGCAATGACAAGCAGCAAGGAAGTAATGTGTGTCCTTGGCAGTGACAGGCCCCAGGCTGGGTCAAAGGCTTCAAGGGCATGGCAAGAAGACATGACCTGTCTTGTTTTTTCTTTTGAAATATGATGAGGCAACACAGCATAAAACTGTTTTCCCTTTTTGCACTGTCCGGCACACTTCTGGACAGCATCTGAACAGAAGACTGGTCAGACAGAGGTGGTTTGGCTATGCAGCATGATGTCTCTATGCGCTGTAGGAAGCCAGACTGCATTAACACCGTGGTGGTGCTAAGGGTGCTGGGGTGCAGTGTGGTCCTGGGTGCCTCAGACATTCAGTCTAGGAGCTCAAACCTAATGTTGCACTAAGGGCTCTGGAAAAAGGCAGTATAGCTCCAGATTTCATCATGCAAGTGATCTTTGGGCAAGATGCTTAGCTCCAGGATTTTTCAAGGGGAGCCAAAATTTCTAGATAGCTGCATCATTTTGGGATGTTAACGTTGTAGAAAAAGAAAGAACTAAGCAAGAGAAAAATAAAAAGTGCGAATGAAAATAGTTCATCTCAAATGAGGTACCTCAAATCCCAGATTAATTCCTGGTATAAAAGAACTTGTGACCTCAAATTCCTCAGAACTTTGATAAAATAATGTGAGGTTTTTTTCCTTAAGTGCTCAGAGGTGTCAGACAACTATATAGGATTTAAGCATTATTAAGTGTAGATATTAGCTGCTGTCCTGTAAAACATAGTATGCAAACATGCTGGAAACTTCTGTGGGATGCAGGGAAAAGGTTGATATTTAAATATAATTTTATACCTTGACATGTGTAAAATTTCATCATCAAAAAATCATAGTGTTTCTGTCCTATGTTATTTTGGTGGTGAAAAGAAAGTGACTCACTATAACAAAATGCTTGAAATACCTGATGCTAAGGCTAGTGGCCCTTATTTAAAACTCATTAACTTCCCTCATTTGGTATTGCCTTTTCAATAATATAAAAATACATTTTTTTTTCTAGCTGAGCCCAGTGAACAGCAAGAGAGGGCCTTTTTTCTCTGCTGCACAGGTGTCCATCTCAGTGGAGATGTATGATGTCCACTTCTTGCAGCGGTGTGATTCCATTTAAGTCAAGAACAGTCCAGCTCCAGAGGTTTTTACCCCTGTCTTGTCAAAATTCATGTGCAAAGGAAAATTATTTTGGTGAGATTACATTCATCCTCAGTGAGCTGACTTTCACATCCCAACATCAGTGTAAAGACAGCCTTTCTTTCCTTGGGGAAATCCAGGAGTTGATCAGGCAGGGAGCTGCAGGCAGGGTTTGCGTACATCTGGCAGTGGTCCTGAGGAACTCTGAAAGGAGTCTGATCTGGGGAATGCCCTTATTCAGAAGTGCAATTTGCATGCCATCCTACCACCTGTAGTACTTGAGCTGTCTTCTTAACTGGAACTAGTGTGTATGCCTTCATCTCATCATTTCTCCCTATGTATCTACACCTAGTTCAAGTAACGGCTCCAGGCTGGGCTTCTGAGAGGAGGGAACAATAATGACCAAAGCAGAAGAAAAAGTTTTCAAAGTGCTCTCGGGAAATCATGTGTTATTCTTCTTTTATTTGTATAAATTCTCCTGCTTTTTCCATTTCATGGCTAATTGACACAAAGCCAAATTGCCAATTCATCACTGCCTAACAATATCCTTGTTTCTGATGATGATTGCATATAGTAAAAACAGCAGTCTTAAATGGGAGAAGTTGGTCACCAGAACTTCCATGCTATTTCAGATGCAGAGCTACCCTAATTCACAGAAGATAAATATTTGTCCCCTTGACTTCACTTTGCTAGTCAACTAGGTAAATAGTTTCCAAAGCATGCATGACTGCATTGAAAATCTTAAAAACTGGCATTGCATGAAAAAGCATGTCTGGCTACCAGGGATTCATCATACCAGCCTGAGATGTCTTCAGCACGGGCTTCAGCCTCCAAACTAACCATGACTTCATGGTCACTGCTAAGATACTATTCCTCTGTGCCACTTCATTGTTTATTTCATGATGAGAGGAGACTGAAGGTTCACCCTGGAGGTGCTCACTTCTTCAAATAGACAGGTGAAGCCCACATATTTTACCTGGAGATAACGACTCTCTGTAGATCCTCTATATTCAGTATTTCTGTTATGACAAGAAGACCCCTAAAATGTCCACACTTCATAAGAAAAATTAATTGCATTGATTAGGGGTACTTCACTAACAGTTACATCAAGGGACTTTACCAAATTGCTGTGTCACAGCAGCCCTGATACTTGGCTTACTTAAAACCAGATCACAGAGGGTAAATGCATCATACAGAAGAGCCCCCTGTTAAACAAACGAGATCTAGAAATAGAGAGAAAATGCCTCTGAAAGCCAAACTGTAGCTAAAACACTTTGCCTTCTATCAAAACCCAGCAATGCCCCATAACATTCAACATTTTACTGTATTTTGATGACAACATTTTGTTTAAGAAACAACACCTGAAGGATTACCTTGTATCAATCAGCAGCCCTTTCCATTTCAGACATCAATTATGACCAGCAGGCATCATTTTTTTCAGATTATATCCTCTAAGGTGATATCAGCCTAGAGGATTTGTCCCTTCCCGTGGACCTTCCTTTGGTATTTCTATTGACATGTCAGCACCAGCTCTATGAAATCTTGGCTTTGCTGTTGGAGGTAACTTAGGAAGTTGCCAGCGCCATTTCACCATTTCACTTGTGCCTCTTTGCTGTCATGTCCTTCCTGGTGATGCCACTGCCAGGCATCAGAATTGATTCACTCTTTCTGGGGAGTGTTATTTTTCAGCTGATGTAGGCTTAGCCCTGCAAATCCTTGTTCTGGCAATAGCAGTTGCCCATGGAGAGGTGTGAAGCCAGGTACAGGGCAGCAGGGAAGGGAGTAGAGGGAACATTTTAAGTTAACTTCACTGACAAAGCCAGTTTCCTGAAATTATGTCCTCTGTGGACCTCACGCTGTATAAAATGAAAGGGAAATTTAAACCAATTAAACTTGTGTATTGATTGTGGAAATTCTTGCGTGGTTCTAAATTTCCTTCAACAGCGCTAGGGTTTCAATTTTTCATTTGAAAGGATAGTTAATTCTCACCTAAGCTTTATTCCTCCTTTCTTTTGCATTTTCTTGCTAATTCGCTCTTCATTTTAAAGTTACTTTCCAAACACAAATCAACTCATTGTAAAATATAACACAAAATGTAAATCCCTTGAACATTCAAATAAAAGTGACTTGGAAACTGAAGAACAAAGCTTTCACAGGGTAGACTTCAGTAGATTTAAAAGCTTTTTTTGTTTAAAATACATGCTCTACACTTAAAGTTCAACTTCTATAATCGAAGTAAAAATTCTCAGATTTATGAATTCAGAGGGAGCTTGCACAATTCATGAAGCTCAGCATGAGGATAAATTTGCAGAATTAAAGATGGCTGTATTCAAACCAGGGGCACTGCAGGAATTTACGCTCTCACAGATTCTTGCAGAAACTCACTGTTCGTAGAAGTGCATTAGCTTCATTCTGCAGACACAATGACTTCTGTACCAGTTCAGGCCATGTTAAAGGTTGATTATTACCAGATCTGTAAACTTTTTTGATCAGCTTGCTCTGCATCAGATGCAGACACATAACATCATCTTTCCATTCAGTTAGCCCAAGTATAGAGAAATATTTCTGTGCTAGCTTTATGCCCTTCTTACCAAGTTTAAGCTGACTTCAGTATCTTCTCTGTTAGAAGTTCTGCGACAAAATGACTTCCTCAGAATTTTTTGAACACATTTGAATTGACAGAATAGGTTCATAAAGGTTCCGTGACTTGCATCACGTCGTCATGGCATTTCTGACTCATTAAATGGCACATCAAGACTATGTTCAGGGTCATGGCAAAACGAGGCCCAAGTTCTTGAAAAGTGATCCCCACTAGTCTGCTCGCAAGCCTGGCAGGCTTGCAGACTCAACCTGAACTCTGTTTATATAAGATGGAGGTGTCTGAAAGAACAACACAACTACCTCCACACTCACTGCCTTCCCGCTTTCACCACACTGTGGCTGGACAACAGAGCTGGACAAAACAAAACAAAATCTGAAAACAGGTGTTATTTCCAATAATTATCTGCTTGATCATGTGGCTCTTGTAAGGACAATGCAGTGACAGGAGCCCAAGAGCAGGAGGAAAAGCATATGATACGTGCCCATCTGCTTTGCGGGGAAGGCCTGGGAGACCTTTGCACATGCGCTGCCTGTAAATGCCTGCATAGCCACAGTCACCGACATGTTGGCAAAGCAACTTTTCTTATTCCAGGGCACAAATGTGGCATAAGCAGGTTGTCTCTCTCCTGAAGACAGATCCTAGAAATTCTGGGTGAGCATCCCCAGGTGCCCTTGGGTGAGATAAAGCACATCAAGACAAATGTGAGAAGAGACAATACTCCCTGAGGAGTTCTGACTCAGATGGGGAGGAAAAGAGTTTGTTCATAGCCACTACAGATATGGCTCAGGGCCCTGTATAAGAGGTGAAATAAGTGTCACACTTGGGTCATGGGAAGATAGCTACAAGCCAGCTTAGCTACAAGCAGAGATAGCCTGTGACAGCCAGTCACACTCAGTAATTGCGTGCTTTGTGTGACAGATAGCAGACCCAGAAACAGCAAGCTTGTTAAAACCGTAGAGCATGGGCAGTGTACAAAAATATACATGGGATCTTCTCAATTAGCCCAAGCATGCAACAGTATTTTTTATGCCAGGTTTGTGCATCGTTGCTTGGCTTAAGTCTAGCTGCAGGACTGACAACTGATATGAAGTACAAGATTCTGGACTGTACTCCGAGTTCAGTCTGGGTAGATCAGTTAGGGAAGAAGAGTCAGCGAAAGACTGTGGCAACATGAAATCACCCTTTCTTCTCTGCAGAAGCAGTGTCCTTGTAGAGTACATGCTCCATGGATGAAAATCCGGTGTAGGCATGTATGTTCAGAGTCAGATTCAAAATGCCCCAGCTTGGTGGTGCAAATTTCGGAACTTCACTCTGCTTGTTTAGATTTGTTCACAGATTTCTCTGGAAGCATGTTGTGGCAAACTTCACACCATTTCAGCCATCAGCTTCTCATGTCCTATGACTCTAGATGGATAAGGTACCATCTTTCTTCATCACAACCAGCATAAAAAAATGACATTAAAATTGTATTATGTTATTTTCATAAGAACATTTTCATATGTTCATTTCTGATCTGGATTAAGTTAGAACTGCTGGGTGCTCCAGCTCTGCACAAGTGTGATATTAATTATTATGGGACTAAGGTTAAATTTTCCCTTTAGGCTATACTGCTGTGCCATTTGAGGTAACTCTTCCCGAAATTACTTACAGGACATGGTTTTGTGGTACCTAGATCTCTGTACAATAACAACTCGAGAAATTCCCTCTCTCACATAACTGCCCACCACTCATTTAAAGCAGGGTGTTAATGAAAGGGAAAGCAAAGCTTGCAAAAAAATAAAGATGGTATACTTTTTTTGCTAAGATCAGCCTAGCTACCAAACCACAATACAGGGAAGCCATACTACCACAGCTGAAAAAACAGCACAGATGTGGAGCCTGGCAGGGGATGGAGAAAGGTGGGCATCTCAAAGTGCTGACAGTGCTGACTGTACTGTGCCTTCCCACATGGTACCGAGCAGCCGTGGAAAGGGCTCTGACTCATTTTGCCACTCTTCCTGCACTAGTGGGATTGCTATATTTAGACAGCCCTGTGTTTCAGGAGTCCTTTCAATCCAGTCCCCAAAATGCTAACAGAGGAAGCCAGCCAGGGTGTGGGCAGTGAAGGCCTCAAAGAGTACAGCTGGTGGAAGCTGCTCCTTTTTGGCCCGGTGAACTTTGTGTCACCTACATCAACATCTACATGTGCATCCCCAAGCTTGGGTCCAGCTATGTGCCTGAGCCTTGGCTGCGTGCTGGAACAAGGGAGAGCCATCAGTCTGGGAGGCAGTGCAGTATCTTGAGGAGAAGGGAGCAGCAGGATGTCACCAGCAGCAGTGTGTGCACAACTGGGCAAGCAAAGCTGCAGGAACATGTCTACCCCATATGACATTAAGATGCAGAATGAAAGAACCTGGGTGTGCCGGCAGTGATCATGCAGAGCAGCTCTCACGTGGAGGTGTGAGATAGAGGTGGTGGAAACAGTAGAGGAGGAGAGGAGCCTAAGCTGGAGGGAGGCTGATTGTGTGGCATCCTTCTGTAACTGATCTGCTCCCAGTTTGTGTTGTAATAAATAGCATGAGAACAGTCTCCCAGCCTCCCTCTGCTCTTGGGATCCCACTTGCAGCAGGAGAGCCGGGTTATGCAAAGCCTTACTCAGCCCTGCTCACTAGCCTATTCTCTGTTACTTTTCACCCTAGCTTGAACCTCCCTCAGTGATTTTTTCAGCTAAGGAGAGAACCATTTCCCTAGAGTATGATGGGGCACATGTCTAACACTTCATATTATAAAAGAGGTCAAAATCACTCCCATTTTCCACATAGACAGCAGGAGTGGAAGCAGGAAATGAGATGCCCAAAGGCTATAGGATGAATCAGTAGTAGAACAAAATGAAAATTCAGAACTTCCTGTCTCTTTACTCATCTCCTTGAATACTGTTGATGATTAAGCTCATAAAAAGTTAGTGCAGTTGATGACCTCTGCATCTCTGGTCAGTGATTAGGACCTCAGCATATTAAATGTGGAAAATCATAGAACAAAGACAATTTCAAAGAACTTGAAAAAAAAACAGAGGGCAAGGAATTTCTTTTGTGGCTACAACATAAATGTTGGGTTCCCATTACTCTCACAGTGTTTCTTCCAGTAAGGAAGGAAGTTTCTTTAGTTTTACCCCTATGAGTCCACTGAGAGTTGAAATTGGCTTAAGCCACAGCCACAACCAAGAGGCAATGCTATGGTTACACTTCCTGCCTTCCACTTAGTTTCTGACCCCTCTACTTCCCTTTTGTTAACACAACTGCTCAAGGAGGCACGTGATGAACCAGACCGGGGGATCAATAGTAACATTATTTTCCTTTTGTGGGCTAGCTTTGCTGGCTCCCTACATAGCTGTAGGAATGCTCATACCCACACAAGGGATGAGGCGCCATTCGACAGGAATAAATGGCCAGAGAAAGGGAGGCTCAGGACTCCTCTTTCAGGGATGCTGAAACTGCTCAGGGAACTCCAACTCCCCTGCTCCCTTCATTCCTGCTCACTGTGCCCTGCTATGAGCAGAGTGAGCAGGAATGGATACAACTGTATCTGAGGGTGATGGAAAGGCACACAGGTCACAGCTTTCTCCTGCTTTATGCCCAAATGGGTGGACTCAGATTTTTTTATGCTTCCACTGCAGTTTGTCATCAGAAACACCATGTGTGTTCTGTAGGGTCATGATCTACAGTGGTGAAAATGCCTTTCCCTGCATTTAGTCTTCATTATGAATTTTGATGGCTGTCTCACTCCACCACCTTCAGAATTGCTGGTTTCACTGTGAGGAAGAGTTAAAACAGACTGCTCATCTTCTTCCCAGTGGTTTTAGGTTTGGTCTTTTAACTTTTAGACTTTCAGACTGGGTAAGTACACTGAGCTGGTGAAGAGCATGATTAACATGTGAACAGAGTGGTTTTGGCCACAGCTGAAGAGGCTTCTTCCTCAAGAAAGCAAGCTTTTCATCCCTCCACTTGAGTAGGAAGGAAAAGGAAGGTGAGGCGTTGTGGTGCTTCACCCTGGGAATTAGCAGGAAGCTCTCTTGTGGTATTTATTGCTTTATGAAAACTACTTTTTCCCTAAAGTTAAGTGATGCCTTATTTTTCAAGAATTCACAATCTTGTTGCTAGCACTTCAGCATTCTTTAGTATAATACCAAAACACACCAAAGAACTGAACGCGCTGTAATAAAACAAAAGCTCAAAGCAGAGAGGGCACATTGTGGTGGAGCCACATCAGAGGTATGGTGAAATGATGTGTGTTGGTTAAAATTTGAATGGTGAAAATGTGTATTTGGGCTCAGATCCTCATCTCTAAAAAACCTGAGCTATGCTTTTCAGAGGCACAAGAAAATTGTTACATACTGGGTTTGGAAAACTCACAGCTCAGAGCTGGGGCTTGAAAATCTTTCAGCATCCAGAAACACAACAGTCTCTGAGGTAGTATTAACACTACAGAAGGGGATTCTGGATTTATAATAGATATGTTCTACAGAAATGTCTTATTCATACTCAACAACAGTGAAGAAAGGAAGGATCAGGAGAGAACTAGAAATGGGACATCATTATGATGCTGCATAGGGAACCCAGCATGAACACGATATGGAAATCTGTTTACCCATCTTAAAAAGGAAGGCATTAGAAGCAGAAATGGTTCAATGAAGAGCAAATATGGAATGAGTTCCATTCATGGTATCCTGAAAAAGACCAGAATCTGCTAGCTGGCAAGAACCAACGGGAAAACACACCAGAAGTCTATAAAAAATGAGCACAATGAAGAAAATAATTATGAAATGATTGGTGTCTTTTCCAAAACAAGAACCAGCAGGGTTGTTTGATTTTTTTTTTCAATCTAGCAAAAAGTGGTCTCAACATAACATGACAGCTCAACTTTGGAACTCCCTGCCAGAGGACACTGTAAGAACCAGAAGCATGTGTCCAGAAATATAAATCCACAAAGTAAACAGCTGATCTAATAGAAGGAAAACATCATCAAAAAATATTAAATGTAGTGACACCAAATGCTGCTAAAGAACTTCCTGAGCTGTAGAGAGTTGGTAAAATAAGCCAGGGAAGTATTACTGGGTGGTAAACCATCCCTGTGATCTTCTCTCAGTGTTTACTACTGCCTACATCTGGAGATGGATGCCAGGGCATACAGAAAATGGATCTGACCTACCAAGGCTTTTCTTATGCATAAAAAGGCTGAGTTAAATAAGCTATGTAATGCAAAGCAGGCCGATGATAATAAATCTTTGTGGAAATCCACTTTTTAAAACCTACTGCATCTCTAGACTTGACCTTACTCCTGTGCATGTGCTCAGGCAGACACATCACCAAATCCATTTGAAATCATTTGCCTTTTCCTGACTATAGGTTCCTATAAAGAAAAAGAAGTTTCCTGGTCTAGGCTGGAGTTTCCTTTCTTCACATCTACACTTAAAGTGAAGTACGCCATTGAACTGTTATGGTAATTTATCCTTACACTTTCTGCTCAACAGGTTTGCTTTGTTTCAACAGTATGTTTCTGTGATACTTATAGCTATGTATATGTAATTTTGTGGTTAAATTAGAAGAGAGAGGAAAACCCTGGTTCCCACAGGAAATATAACTCGACCTCTTGCAAGCAGGTAACATTTTTGCCGTATCAGTGTGATAAAGAACTTCAATGAGAAACAAATCCTGCCAAGATTTACACCTGTGTGCAACTGCCTGATGTGTCTTGCTCAAGTGAGGTTAATGAGATTTTTCCCTGATTCAAATTCTGCTGGATGATTCTTGTGGGAGGAAAGGGGGCCTGTGACACCCCTGTCAGTAAACGACGTGTTAAAAGTATGAGAGATGGGTCTGGTTCTGTGGGCCAGGATTTCACTCTTTCTGTAGAGATCTCTTCATGGGACCCGAATGTTCTTTCTGTAGACCCGGGGTCTCGGGGCAAGGGGGAACTGTTACATTTTGCTGGTCATCTCACCGGTCACGGGAAAACATCCCCACCCCACGGTGGGTGCCAGACCCTCACGGCCGGCGCTGTCCCGCGGAGGCGCGGCGGGGTCCGCAGGGCCGCGGCAGCGAGGGCTGCTCACTGCAGCGGGCGGCGGGGCGGCCGCACGGCCCTGCCGCGGACACGCGTGGGGCTCGCACCGGCCA
>VWYI01049982.1:91704-199130 GCA_013399455.1 Anthoscopus minutus | reverse complement strand
CCTGGGCTGCTTTTCCTTTGTTTGCATGTATTGGCATGTGCGTGGAAAAACAGGGCGCAACAGCTGCACGCCGCCAGCAGCCGGGTTCGCTGGCTGGGCTCTGCCAGCAGCCATCGCCTGAACAAAAATGTAACCCCGCTTCTCTTCTCCCCTTTCGTCCCCCTCCCCCTTTGCCCCTTCCTCCCCCTAGGACCCCGCTGGGATTTTTGAACTGGTGGAAGTGGTTGGCAATGGCACGTACGGGCAAGTCTACAAGGTTTGTGTCAGATTTTCTTCTCCTTTTATTGTTGCCGATTTTCCAGAGGGTGCCCGGTGTCTGCGCCGGGCTGAGCACACGGCTGAAGACCAGCCACCCGCACTGGCAACCGGAATAGTGAGGAGTGGTAGAAGTGTTGCCCTTGTCATTGTTGCTGGCCTTGTCAAGTTTGTCAGCCTCTTGGCTTCTGCTTTTTCCGATGGGTACAAATTACTCTCCCAAGCACCCATCCTGTAATGATGAAATATGCCTTTATTGTCCTTGTTCTTCTCTGTGCTCCCTCCAGAGAAATGACCAAACCAAGTGGACGCTGTCAGAGTCTGGCTGGGTTATACAAACACGTCCACAGGCTTATTCAGCTTTGCTGCTGGAAATCCTTATGGAAGTTGCTGCTGCTGCAGTGACTTTAGACAAAGACGTTGGCCTTAATTAAAATTGTCACCCGATTTCCTTGTTGGAAAACCTTCAGAGTGTTGAAGCTGTGGAGTTGGGGGCAAGTGTATCTGATGGGCTGTGCAGAGATGAGGGATGTAGAATGACAATAAGTGACCGAAGCAGAGAAGCTTATTTTGTGAAAATCGGAATTCCCAGAATAACCTGTTTGACAAGTGTATGACTTTAAAAAATAGAAATCAGAGAGTGTCCATGTGGGTGTGAAACTAGCCTACTTTTTTCTTTATTTCTTTTTTTCTCCTTTAGTGTGCAGTCAGTGGAACAAATAGATCTTGAGCTTGCATGACTTTGCAGTGAGTGCTAGCTACCAGGATGACTAATTATTCGCACAGACTTAATACTTGGCTGAAGACTGAAGGCTCTAGCCTTAAATTGTAGAAATGTATGATGCATTTGGAGAGAGAATGAGAGAAATGAAGATGCTTAGCTGCTTGTTTGGTTTTTTGCTTGCTTTTTTATTGTTGTTTTGTTTTGTTTTTATTTTTGCTTATAAACAAGAGAGTGTAATTGGTGAGTTTCTCTGATGGGAAGATACTGCTGCTTGCAGCTCCAGTAACTAAATAAAGCGCTTTGGTGCCTCTTCTGCAAATGAAACACATGTCAGTTTGTTTTGAGGGCGTGAACCTCAGCCTTCCTGATGGAGAATTAGTCTGCCTGCACGGTGTATTAGTTGCTTTTTTAAGCCTTGAGCTGGAATAGCTAGGCTGTTACTGTTGATATAAAGTTGGAAAAAAGAATGTGGCTCAGAAGGCCGCAGGAGAGGGGGAAGATGAGTAAAAATGTGCACTTTGACACAACCTCGACCATTTAGATTTTTTCTGCCATTTGAAAGGACATGGGTTTTTTCTATAATCATTTGCTCCCAGACCTTGCATAATCTGAACCTGTATTTAAAAAAAATTAATAGGGTGTGAATGTGTAACTTGAGACTCTCCTGTTAATTATTGCAATTTAGTGCATTGTTTCTCAGTGTACTTAATGCTTTTGAGTTAATGAGCAAAGTTCTCCATAGTGTAACAGTCTTGACAACAGAAATTTTAAATTTTGTTTAAGTAAGGTAGAGCTCTCCCAGAATAGTTAGCATTAGAAATGAAACTGAGCACATGCAATTACTGTCTTGGAGGAGCTGAATGAACAACTGATGTCTAAGGGCATTGCTGTCACTGTCAGGCAGTCTCCTTTCTTGCTAGAGCCTGCTAGACAGTAATGGGTTGACAGGTGTTTAAGTTTGGGTTGGCATTGCTTCTTCTCAGGCATTTGCCCACATTTGTGTATACACACTGATAATGTGGACACCTAACAGGGCAGTATGTAAACAAATAATACCAAACAAAAAATATGTCCTTGCTGCAATAAACATCTTTCTTATTAAACTTATGAAGTTATACAGAAAAAAAAAAGTTAAAAAAAAAGAAGTTGTTGCAATAGTATTTAACTTCTCTTGGTCACCTTTTTTTTTTTTTTGCTAGGAAAAATGCTCTGGGGACACGTAAAGATGAGACTGTATGTGTATGTTTTGAGGGCTTTCATAGGAACTGCATAACCGAGGGAAAAACGTGTTTACGCTGTGTTTGCTTGTTGCCTTCCGCTTCCCTCCTACCCAGCAACCACTTCTTGCAATCCCTCTTCCTGGATGGTTTTATTTCCCTTCTAAGCGGTCTGTCATCCCGAGGGACTGGGGGGTGGGGTGTAGGTCGCTTTTGAGGAGCCGAGCTCCGAGATGTAGTTTGATGTACTTCCACATTCGTGTACAGGCATCAGCGATGATGTCACCCGGGAGCGGGATTGGCTGGCTACCTGCCACTGCGGGGAGGACACGGAGGGAGCCGAGAGGGCATGACGTTATCTCTTTGTCTAGCTCATGCACCCGCCGATGATGCCGAAGGTCGCTTGCCTGGCTGGGGAGTCAGCTTTCCAGCTGCGGTGGGAAGGGGACTGTGCCAACCTGTTGAAAAGCAGAAAACAGGCCCGTTTTTCTCCTCTTTGCCTTAGCTGAGCTAGCTGGAAATGGCTCATCTCTCTGGCCAGCGATATTTCTGTAGCTGGTTCTGCCTTAGCTATTTATTTAGCTATATGTAGGTGTATAGGTGTTTATACATGTAAGAAATGTGAAGGCAGCTCTTGGATGTTTGGCACCTAAATGCAAGTGGAGTTACTCCTGCATTTTATGTATTAAATGGATTGGCTTAGGTGGAGTGTTACTGTGGGCCTGGGACCTCAGTGGTGAAGTGGTAAAAATATTAATGTTTTATGTTGCAGTGCTTGCCTTGGGGCAATGGCTTTAAACTGAGTAGGTTTAGATTAGGTACTGGGAAGAAATCCTTTACTGTGAGAGTGGTGACACACAGCAACAAGTTGCCCAGAGGACTTGTGGATGCCCCGTCCTTGCAAGTGTTCCCGGCTGGGTTGTATGGGGCTTTGTGCAGCCTGGTCTAGTGGAAAGTGTCCGCCTATGACAGAGGGGTTGGAACTAGATCATCCCTGAGATCACTTCCGACTCAAACAGTTCTGTGGTTCCATGATTCCGAATTCTATGGAATTTATATTATTTTCATCTTCATAACCTTGCTTACATCTCTCCTGTGTGAAGAAGCCTTTTGTGTCAAGAGCATCTTGTTACGACGTGGTGAATTAAACTGGGGGGAGCTGGGAGGCAGGAGGTTCCCCAGCCCTGGGTAGGTAAAAGAAAAGGGTATTTGGGGAAGCCTTTGCCCAGCACAGGGGAAGGGGCAGTGGGAATTGGCCAAGCAGAGCTTCTCTACTGCTGCTTGGAAATCCTGGGGAATGAGAGTTGTTTTCCCTTTCGTAGTTCGTTGGAAACCCGAGAGCGGTGGTGTGGAAGTTGCACCACTTAAATCAGAGAGAAAGCAAAGGGTTAAACGCTGCCAAGTACGGCCGGCAGCGTTTCCTCCGAAGTCTTTCTAACACTTTTAAGGAGTCCCCGGCCAGTGCTGCAGTTGGGAGGGAGGCCTTTCCCTTGGGTAGGCCGGTATCAGCTGGCGGGGGCCGAGCGGCGTGCGCGGGCCGACTCGGGCCGCGCCTGTGCCCGCGGCGGGCGGGGAGCCCCGGGCCGGCCTCTGCTATCGCCGCTGTGCTCCTGGCAGGCGAGGGAGCCCCGGGCCGGCCTCTGCCATCGCCGCTGTGCTCCTGGCAGGCGGGGAGCCCCGGGCCGGCCTCTGCCATCGCCGCTGTGCCCCGGCGGGCGGGGAGCCCCGGGCGGCGCCGGGAGCGGCCCGGGCCGAGGTGCTGTCAGCCGGACTGCTGCTGTCGCTGCCCGCCGCTGGCTTGTGGTGCGGCTGGGATGGCGCACGGATGTGCTGCCCCTCGCCTTCCCTCTTGAGTCAACCCGCTCCCGCTGCCGTGTAGCTGGGACTTTTAGCCAGCTCACCGAGTGATCGGCTGCCTTAAGGGCTTTTTTTGATCTTTTGCAAGTAGTGGGAGAAGCATTTTTAGCATTGCTGCGGTTAGATTTTAGTTTTTCACATCCAGCATTGAGCTTAATGTGAAGTTTGGTTTGCACCAAGTGAGAACACTCCTGAAATCTGTCTCAGTATAAGGTCTGAACTGGGTGTTTGCTTCCCTTCTGGGTTTTGATATTAGTTCGTTTATTTTTAGTGCAAAAATTACCTGTGACCTAAAGGCAATTGGTTAATACTTTTGACATTTTAAAATCTCTTTTCATCTGATCATTTGTAGAGATGTAAAACTTTGTAATTTTGCTATTGAGACTGAACTGTGTTACCTTGCTCAGTCACTTTATCTTTTGATGTGTGTGTGTGTTTTTAAATACATC
The DNA here is from genome assembly GCA_013399455.1 of Anthoscopus minutus. Lineage (NCBI taxonomy): Eukaryota > Metazoa > Chordata > Aves > Passeriformes > Paridae > Anthoscopus > Anthoscopus minutus. Next base: position 194,628 of record VWYI01049982.1, on the reverse strand, counting down.
TAACACTTTAACCATTGTGAGTGTGCTGTTACATCTCACAGACAGTGTAATTCTCTTGTGGCAGCAATGATTTGGGTGGAAGGATGTATTTGTGGGGGTTCTGAGGTGTAACAGGAGTTCGCCAGGAGGATGAGAATTAGGGATGATACTCCTAATTTCCCTCAAGCAGGCTGGAGTGACTTTCTAAGAGCCTTGTAATAGTTAATTCATAGTGAAGGCTTCTTTTGTTGATCTGTATTGCAGCCTTCCAAAACTGCATGTAAATGATGTGTATTGTCTAACTGCTGGCTCGTAAAAGGAAGTGATGTAAGATGTGATCGTTTAAATGCTGATTTGAAAGTAAATTAAAACTTGGCTAAATGTTTTCCCACGCTAAGGATACCCTATTTTTGTCTTAATGGCCTTTCTGTCTTACAAGGTGACTGTATTGGGGGGTAGGAAGATAGGACAGTTCTTGGTATTCTCTAGTAACTCATTTAAGGGTGTTTTCCCTCTCCCCTTTGTTTCTCTCATTGCTAAAGGGACGTCATTGTGGATTCAAATGATTTTGCTAAACATGAATACAATTCCAGTCTTATCACTATAAAGAGAAACTGTACTGGGGATCAGTGAGGTCACTGGCTTTCAGGAACTGGTCCAGACCAACTCTCTTAAGTATGAATTGCACTTCTTCCCTTACTCCTCTGATTTTTTGTGGATTATGTTGCAAAGTCAGAGCTTCTTGTTTCAGAAATTGTGAAGGACCAGGCAGTGGCTGGAATATTGGCGTTTTTTTTAGGTGCTTCAGCTAGATACTTACTCTCCTGTCCTTCCCTAAACTGGCTGAACTTTTGACCAGTTCTCCATCACCTAAATCCTTAATTAAATACACAAAAGCTAGGCAGATGGCCAGTGGGGATTACTGATATTTATTTTTATTAAAAACAAAAAAAAGAAAAAGAGAAAAGAAAGCAATGTGCCAGTTGTGGCTAACCACATGTCCCTCTTGTTCTTCCTCTCCCAGTCCCATCTGTCTGTTTGCAAAATGTGGGGATTTTGCAAGCTCCTGGGGCAGGGACTCCTTATTCTGAACTAATTAGAAGAGGACCCAGCACTCTTGGCCTTGTGTGTGCAGGGCTTTGAGGTGATTGATGTAACAAAATCCAGCCCAGAGTTTTGTACTGACTCCTAGAAATTTTTTTCAGCTTTCTATAGGAAGATACTTCAACTGATGTGGATAAAATTTCAGTTGAAATCATCTGGTACTCTGTCCTTGCTTTTTGCATGTGTGGGCTCTCTCCCCCTTGGCAGTGGTAGGAGTTGTTTCCCTGGGCTTCTATGGGTGGCTGGGTTTCCCCTCAACATCTCTTCTTGCACCAGGCATGGGGAAGGTGAGCTTTATCTTTAAGGCCAGGAGTAGAGGGTTTTAGTCATTTTGGGTTAGTGAAGAAAGGAGAAAACCAGGAATGTACACCTTCCTTTCCATGCTTAATTTTTATTCTGTCTTAGCAGTGTTATGTAGTTTGGTGACATGTCAACTTCCAAGCACCAGAGCCCTGGCTTGACAGTGTGCAGAAATCCTTCTTTTGGTCTCTGTGATGATGGCAGGTCTGTGCCTCCGACCCAAGGGGGTGATGTAGAGGAATGTCCCCAAAGGCAATGCAGCATTATAAGAGGTGTTCACCCTCTGCATTTCCTTGCCTTCAGCATATACATTTTTTAGTATAAATTTTTGGACTAGAATGCTAGCTGACTTTTCTCATGTGGTCTAGCATGTGTTTGTTTATACACATTATGTTCTAGTCATCTTTTCAAGTGGTGCTTGCTGTTGCAAGAGTGATTTTAGCCTGTTGTATACCTAGCCTTCTGAGATCTGTTTTCTGTGAAGGAAAGTGGTATTTTTGTTTTTTCCATTTTATGTTTCTGACTGTACACTCTGGCTCCACCAGGCTTTGGATGACGTTGATATTTAAGCTCAATAGCATTGACTTGCACAATGTGAGCTTGACTGTAGTCAAAGTTGCAGTAAGATCCTTATCTGCATGGTTACTTTAGGTCTCAGCCCACAGAAAGTGGTGGAAAGAATTCAGCTTGCTTGAATGAGAGGTGGACTTGGGAGGAGATCTCATAGCTTTGCACAAGAGTTCTCTTATCAAATACTTTATGTTTGTAACATTAGGGGTCCCTGATTATTTCTAGGGTTAGCACAGGCTCAAGAAAATACACTATTAGCTCTAAAATCAGGCAACTATGGGAAGGAGGAGGAAAAAGCCCACAGCTGTGCATCATTTTTGGGAGCCTTGAGGCAGCTTTGATTGTAGAGGGCTTGGAGATTTTGACATTGCATCTCAATATTATTTCCAAAGTGTATTTTCTACCTTGGATGCGTTGTGAAACACTTTCACAGAAGCACAAAAAATATGCTACTAATTACAGTCTGGAGTGCTGCTGAATGGCCAATACACTGTTGTGAAGCTCATGCATGGTACCTCCACTTAAGCCTCATTCCTGGTCCCCTGTCATGTCCTGAGCAGGGCTTGATCTCCTCAGAGATGGCCATGGGGCCCTGTAGTCCCTTGTGTGGTAACTCCTATCTATTTCAGTGTTAGAGAAAGGACGGAGCAGCTTTTTGAAAGAGGAGCAAATACTGACTGCAGACTTGATAGTATTGCCAGCAAAGCACTCCCTTGCTCTCTCAGTTTTGCTGTCCTGCAGCATGGTGAAATCTGCTGCTCTGAGTGTAATGAATACTTACAATGTGACCTGTGATGTTGGTTTTAATTTGCTGCTGATTGGGAAATCTGTGAAAAGCACCACTAAAGAAGGATGAAATCAGAGAGGCTGGGGAGTGGAGATGCTCGCCCTTTCAGAGGATTTGCACTTCTGAGGCACATAAGGATCAGATAGAGGTATGGATGGAGTAGGCTTCTCTCCGCTTAGAAATTGGTGCAGCTAAGTCCTGTCTCTAATGTGCAGCTCAACTGTGTGGGTGTGAAGGGTGTTGACATCTCCCAAAGGTTCTTCTGTGGCCTCCCCCTTGACCTTGCATCATAGTTGCAAGTGAAGGATGAAATCTGTGGGAAGACCTGGAGTTAGGAAGAGACAGCAGGACAGTTCAGGGAGAAGCAGTCTACTGAAGGTGCATTTACAGAGAAAATCAGAAGATGAAGAGGGACAATGTGGCTTAAATGTAGAGAATGAATTGGAGGGGACTGTTCATAGTTGTGGGGAGGAAAAGGTAGTGTGGAGTCAGGGAAGTGCTTAATATAAGAAAAAGTTAGGGACACCTTTGTTATTAGTAGAAACATATTAGCACATAAAATTTATATTAAAAATACATGTGTCATGAAAAAGATTAGCTTTTTGCCATGGCGCCTCACTAGTCAGCCAGGCTCTGCGTTTATGCACACCAGGGGAATGTTCATTGACACATGTTTTTGTGCTGATTCCAGCATGGCCCAGGCTGAGGAGACCTCCCTTAGCCCACCTAGCTGTGTTGTGACCACGTGCCAGAATAAGGGATGTCTTTTGGGAGATTGCTTGTCACTCCTGGCAAAATGCTTCTTTCCCACTGGAGCCACACCTCCTCAAGCTGCTCTGGCGCTGTGGCTGTCATTATCACTGTACAAACAGGACACTGCAAGTGCCAACATATCTTGATCGGCCTGTCTAGCAATAAAACAGCTAACGTGGTAAAATTCCTAACATGGATGCAGTTATACTGGTACTGTAGGGCTTATCTAGTATGTCTCTGTCACCTCCCTTTGGAGCTGTCCTGTGGTGCGTTGATAACAGTTGCTCTCTGTGCAGGGATTGCAGTGACTCATGGCTTTGTACCTGTGGCTGAAGGAGCCACATGAACTGTAGCCACTCTCTTCCTGGAGCAAGGTAGTGCTACCCCTGAAGAAGGTCTGCTGTGGGCGGAGGTCAGGATGTGGCTGCTGGGGCTGTTGGTAGTGTGCCGTGGACATTTGCTTCCTCCCCTGCCTCTCTGTGCCTTGAGCACCCCAATAGCTCCCTGGCTCTGGGGCTGCTGGCGAGGTTCACTTACTGCTTTTCTCACCACCCTTGTTGAGAAAGTCCTAAAAGATCCCTCTGGGCACCACAGATTTGCAGCTTTGGAGGCATGGTGCTGCTCCACTCTGCATCTTCTTCCTAAGGTTTTCCTTTTAGTCCTGCTGTGCATGTGGAAATACAGGTCCATACGTCCATATGTGACACCCCTCTGCTTCATCCTTGACTACTCACTCTGTGATGTGTTATTCCTGCAAATGGCTTTTCCTTTCAATTTGTCTGTCCATGGAGTTCTCCTTAGTTTCACTGGATATTTTAGGGCTCAGAAATTCATGCAGATTTTATGTGTAAATATTTGGATTACGATCTTCTATTGTTGTACCAGTCCATGGTATGGACTTGTTGGCTGTGTTCCTGCATATGGAAGCAGGACAGAGGTGAAATGGGAAAGTGTTACTTAGGTACATAAAAGAGTAGCAGCCGATCAAAATAATCAGTTGCATCAAATCTTTTGTTAACTTCCTGTGAACTACCAAGGCAATAGTTTATTGCTGGTTTACTTCAAAGCTGATGCACTCTGGGACCGACACTCTTAAAAATTACCTGAAGTCTTAAAAATACGACAATTTCGCTTAAGCTCTGGCAGCTTCAAGAGCTTCTTCCCAGGATTGAGAGAGAGTGCTGTAGGGGATGACAGTGGGCAAGAGTTCATGATTCTAATTTAAACTCTAAGCTCAAAACAAAATAAACCTGTCTCAAAACTTTCTCCCTAAACTTTTAGCTGTCTGATGGTATTGGGTTGTTTAGTTTCCAAATGCAGAAAAGCTTAAGATCTATGGGTTTTAATGTGTTATTATAAAGTATTCTGTGCCTTGCTTAGGTTTATGTAACTTAGAGTCAGGGACACCCCAATGTTAGTTTGGTTCTCTATTTTTCTTTATTTTTGTGATTCCCAAAGGAAAATCAGTAGAAAACTTAAAAGGAAGCAGAGCTCTACCTGTCTTACAAGGCTCTTGTCGAGGAAATACTCACTTTATAACTGAGTTACAAACCTTTACAGATAGGAATACAGAAAGAAAATCAAAATGCTGGTGAACCCTTAGCTGTAGCCCACTACCATGAGCTACCACAACAATCAAAATAATTATTGGGGGAACTGGTGTAGCAGAGTTTGCAAATAATGATGAGGTATTTGCTGACTGAAAGCCCTAATTAAATTTTTGTGCTTCCCAAAAAACTGATACTGCTGTGTATCTCCAGTAATGTTATGGTGGCCTGATGGGTGAAAAATGCATTTTGTACTGAGAACTGCTTTTGCACACAGATGTTCAGTAATTTACAGCTTGTTTCTGTGCAGTGGGCTTGGATGATACGTTTGAAGGTGCTTAAGTAGGTGGGTTGCTTACTGTCCTTTTGCTGTCTGATCTGAGCTGTGTGCTCTTTGTCTCAGTGGAGAGAAATAGGACAGGGGAATGGCCTCTGGAGATAACTACCATAGGGTGAGATAAATTGCTCTTTACCTGAGTCTTTGTGTTAAAATGGGAACTTTTGATGAGTGTCTCACTTTTATGTTTTCTGGATGTCTAAGATTGGACAGGTTGGCCCCGCTCTGTACCATGCATGTAGCAGCTCTTGCAGTCCATGTTCTTTGTGGGATATATAGTAGGAGTGAAGATGCCTTTGTAAGTGAGTGTATGAAAGTGAGTGACATGTAAAACCCCACTTGCCCATCATGGGAGGGAAATATCCATTTTCTCAAAAAAACCCCATAAGTGACCTGTTTTTGCATGTACCAAGAGGTGAATGTGCTTGCTCTCAGGATTCTCTGCACTCTCATATATGAAGTATGAGAACGTATACGAGACAGTTTTTCTCAATCAGATCCCTCAGAAGTTTTGCAGAAATAAATCTGTCTGTGTGAAAAGCAGTCAGTGCCTTGTGTCCCCTCTGTGCTTCAGCAGTAAGCGCTGGGGTCTTTCCTGTTCAGGTAGATTATACTTCTATAGAGAACACATTTAATTTAGTTTACTGTTTGTCAGGTGAGAATTATAGAGGTACTTCAGCTTTTGATGATGTTGATAAGGGTTGTAATTAAATGCCTGATGTTCAAACTGGTTTTTTTTTTTCAAATGTGTGCTTCTCTGTAAGGTATCCTTTCCCATCAAACTTGTTTGGCTTTTTAATTTATTTTTCCCTCCCCATGTTCTTGTATTGCTTCTTCATATCTGCAAGCTTAGCTAGAAAAATTTAGTCTGGTTGTGAATCTTGAATTTACAATGGGTTGAGATTTAAACATAAGATTATGTTTTCTCTAATGAATGCTTGGGGATTTTTTTAGACAATATCCTGAATATTAATTCAGCAGTTACAGTGGACATTCCTGAAGTACTTGAAGTTTCAGATTCTGCACCATTTGTTGAACTGAACTTTCAGTTGCATGGTAATCTCTTCTATAAAACACAGAAGGAAGTGGAACTCTCATGTGCTTCTCTGATACTCAAGTTATCCACTGTGCTTTACTTCAGGTTGAGGAGGTGGGAGGGAAGTACGATGGGGAACTAATGTAATTTATTTCCAGCCACCTAGGAGATACAGAGGTACAATCTAAATCTCTGAACACAGAGTAGTTAGGCGGATCAGTCAAAAGAGATCCCTTCTTACAACTGGCTGGGAGCAGTTTTCATGCTTACCCATGCCAAAGAGAGGGAAGACTTTGCATGCTGACCCTGTGATCTCTTAAAAACTGCCCAGAGAAAGGGTCTAAATGTCCTTGAGTGACTGGGTGGGTGGATCTCATAGAATGAGTCTCATGGTACCCCTGCTTGTTTTACTTGTATTTGTGGTGGAATTGTATGCTGGCCTGCAGTTAGTGAGGTTTCTGCTTAACTGTCTTTTGCAGAAAGGCCTGAGCTGAACTGCTTACATTTAACTGTATTGCTGTCTGCAGCGGAGGTGAGGAAGGTATTAGGTTATTTTACCATGACTAAACAGAGCTTTAATACCTTTAAAATTGGTATATTGACATTTATGAGCAAATACCGCATTACAGTGATAGCTTCAGGGGCCTTCTGCTGCATATGAGAGCCCTTGGTTGATTTAGAAAGCAAATAAATAAAATTTTAAAGGTACCCTAACACAGATAAGCATGTTAAATCTAAAATGCAAGGTGATGCTATATCCTTAGATTATCCTGTCAACCACTGCTATTTCAGCAGATGAAGTTAATGATGTACTGTTGCAGAAGAGGGAACAAAAGGTGCATCACTGAGAACTGTGGAGGAGTCTGAGATATGAGAGTTTGTCCTGGGGTCTGTTTGGAGTAGTCCCTGTGAGTTGGGGTTTGGCTGAGCTGGCATGACTCCAGGCTCCCATGACTTGTCGCCTTCGCCTGTGTTTCTGGTGTGGTCTTGTGGGGGAAGAAAGAATGTCAGCCTATTAATAGTGACAGCACAGGCTTTCTCATCTTCATCTCTTAAAAAATCACTGGGATGCTTTGAATAACAAATAAATGAAAAAGATCTTTTTTCTGTTTTTAATCTGAGTGTTGTAAGGACTGTGAAAGGTGTACATTGCTCTTCTTTTCCTCCATGTGGAACACACTGAAATTCTCTAATCTGACTTGTCCTTGGGGACTATGGAGAATACTCTGTGCAGCTCCCCCTGTGCATTTTCACCAAGAGTTAAGTTCTGGGGCGATGACAAGTGAATTTGGAGAAAGTGTTTCAAGTCATGTGAAAAAAATGTTACTTGCTAAATAATTTGAGTGTTAAAAGAAGGAATGGGAAAAGCTTTTCTTAGGCTTTTTGCAATCTTATATGGCAAGGAATGAAAATCTTTAATACTGACCTAATTTTATTTGTATTTAAGATCAAAGAGCCCTTGTGAATGAGTTGGTTGTCTTGTCTGTCAGTGGCTTTATGGTCTTCTAAATGGCTTGAGGCGCTAAATCAATTCTGAGTAATGCTACCTTTCCTTAGGTTTTCTCTGAGTAATGGAAGAGTGCTCCAGTTTCTTCTTAGGAATAAGTATATATCTGTTATTAAGAAGATTTCCTTTGGGCTAATTGCTGAGTTTGGAGGTGCCTTCCCATGGACCAAGTGTTGTGGCAGTGCTTTTGCTGGGCTTTGGGAAAGATGAGAGAAATGGACAATGAAACCACTGTCACTGACAGTGGCACTTTATTCACAGATCAAGTCCTTGAAGTGATCAGGGCTGGCTTTGGAGTGCCCTCATCTGCTGCTGCTCTGCACCTCTAAGCTCTTTGCTAACAGAATGTGTAGTCAGTGTGTGCTGGTGTTGTAAGAAAGCATGTTTTGTATACGTATGCTATGGTTGCACTGGGCTGTGTGGGAAATGGGCAGGTTTTATTTTGTACTCCCCATCAGAAGGATTTCCGTTGCAGAAAGGAGAAGGGAAGGTTAGGCAGACAGATGGAACACCTTGGGTAGTATCTGATTGCTTTATTCCTGCAGGGAGAGGGATCCTGCTGGCTTAAATAATACAGAGCTGTGCTGAAAACACTGGGTCTTGGAGGTACCTGGGATTGCTTGAGAATCTCTTGACCCAGTAGTGCCATAATGTGGATTTTAATCTTTCTCTGTAACTCAGGAGAAGATGGGAAAAAGAAATGTGATCAGCATTTCAAATCTATAAAGATGGCATCAAAGTAGTTTGTAGATCCTTATGAGTTTGGAAACAAAGCCATTAGACTTGAGTATTAAAGTGTTTTGTTACTGCTAAAATGTGCTCACCCTGTAGGATTCCTTTGCTTAGGAAAAGAGGAGATTTGGGATTCTTCTTAAGGGAAGATCCCAAATCCTCTTCTTCCTTCTTCAATAAGTCTTTTTGTGGGTGCCATTGTCTCTGCTGTTGGCTGTTGTGAAATGGCACATGTAGATGAAAACCCACTGAGGAGGGTGTGGGTGGTACAGTACCTCTGGGATAGTTGTGTCTGCTGGGCCCTGACTGCTTGTGGATCTTTGTCAGTAGTGGTGGATGCTGCTGACTTGGCAGTGCCTCTTCTCACCTCCTCTGCTTGGAGATGAAGCTCATTTGTGGGAGTGAGAGGTGCCCAATAAATGGGGAATATCACAAAACCACTTCTTTTGCTGAAATTTACCAAAACCTGTCATATTATCAAGGTTAGCTGAAAAGTTTGGGTTGTTTTTTTCTTGCAAGAAGCAAGAAAAGTTTTAGCTTTTAAAGCTCCATTAATTGTGTGTCAGTTATCAAATGTGTTATTATCATAACCAAGAGTGGAAGACTAGATTTATTTCATTAATCATTTCACCTAGTAAAATTTTAATAGCTTGTCCATCTTCAAAGGCCATTCCTTTTTCTCCCGTGCAGACAGTGCACCCAGCAACAGTGCAGTGTTTTCCTGAGAGATGTGTTTGTAGCCCAACCCTGAGATGCTGCTCTTCACAAGACGCGGACAGGGTTGTTCCAAAGATGCTCAGTCCTGAGTTTCTTTGCAAAGCAGAGATTGAGTTTGCCTCTGCTGTGGTGGATTTTGTGGGTTTCTTTTAATAGTGACTATGGACATCTTTGAAAGATGATAAAAACAACATGCTGAAATGACTAGGGACTTGCTGAGGGCTGAATCACAGCCGTCAGCAAAACCCCCTCGCTTCAGGAACGGTTCTGCCTGACACCAGAAGGTCTTGTGAGCACCCGAGCCAAACTTCTCTTCAACAAATACGGGGTTTCATTTTTGGATGTTTTGAGGGAAATGTGTTGAACATCTTTGCTGTCTTAGGCCAGTGGGAATGCTGATTCCTGATTAGAGATTATGAAATCACCTTTATGCTCATAATTTAAGAGATGTAAATGTCATTTGAGAGATGAAGAAGTGTGGTGGAATAAGAGCATGATAGAAGCAATCCCTCTGCAGAGTTAGTATGTATATTGGTTTAGCTTAGATTTTTTTTCGTAAAAAAAAATCCTGTCTCTGGCTCTGTGGGTTAGCCTGTGTGATTGTCCCCCTGTGAGACCATGTGGGCATCATGGCTTTAAGGAATGGTCCATTTAATTTGTCTATATGATAATATCATTGGATGGGGAAGCTTTAAAAGTGCTTTGGCTCTCCAGGAACAGACCCTGTCTGCTGAAGTCGAAGGAACTAACTAAACTGTCAGCCTGGCTCTGGAGCTTGTGGTTAGGGCTGTGTGGGCAAAGGCTGGCACATTTTTGGTTTAAGACAATGTTCACTTGTCAGACTTGAGAGAAAGAAATATTCTTTCTAGAAATAACACTTTTCAGAAGTGCCTCAGGTCCTTAACCTCTTTGACTTATTCTTTAATCTTTTCTTGTATAATGAATTTTCTTAGCAGCAGCAGGTTTCTCTCACTTTGTGTGGTTTGTTTTGTCCTTGCTGTCTTCCTTCATTCTGATCTGATGTGGGTGAATTTCTCCTGCTAGTCTCCCTGCAAACTCTATACCCATCATCTTCCACGTTTGTTCCTCTAGGCTTGTCTGATGCTTATTTATTTCTTTATTTATTTGGTCTAAAATAGAAAGGATATGGTTAAAGCCACATGACCTCTGGCTGTATTTGTGCCAAGATGAATGAGGTATATTTGTTTTTACATTAATATGTTGCTCCACATACATTCTGTACCTTTAGAATTTTTTTTATGATCTGTTTTTGCCGTGGATTTCTGAAGAAATGAAGCTTTGTCCATTTCATTCTGTCCTCAACACTTTTTCAACCTCAGGGCTGATTTCAGCTGAGTTTTGATTTAGGTTATGGGTCTGAAATCATTATAAGTTTCATGAAAAAATAGATGACTGGGTAGATGGGAGTGAGAGAGTCTGTTTGCTCTTCTCCTCCCCCCTGCTTCTCAGGTAAACCCCTTCATTATTGGTGACTGGAAGGTGTGTGCCAAGCTTCAGGTTAGCCCTGCTTGCAGATCTGTCTTCTGCTCCAGTGGGGTATTTTTTTTACTTTAGTCTTTCAGATAAAAAGTGTGGTACCATTTTCTGAAGTTTAGTTGTGCCCCATCAGTCAGAGGAGCTCTGATGGGGGATGCTCTCTGCTCTGTTTCAGGGCTTCTGTCTCCACCAGGATTGAAGATGTGAGATTTGGATATGCTCACTAAATTGCATTGAAAGTCTTTGTCTAGACAAGGCATACTGCCCTTTTGACACATGCTAAATTGGGTGGTTTAAAGCCTCGGGTGCTTAGTGTGTACTAACCTCGGGAGGTAAATCCAGGGCTAGACAAGCCCCCTAAGGACATGGTGGACAAGGTGGGGATTTCTTTGCATTTGCTGTGACTTCAGCTGGTGCCTGAATGCAAAACTAGTAGTAAACAGTCATAAACCCCTGGCTGCTTTTTCTCTTGTCAGCTCCTGTCTGAATAGGGGCTTTTTCATGACACATGCTTGTTTGCTCATGTTTCTCTTTTAAGGAAAGCAGTTAAACTAGGCAATAACCACCAGTAATTCAGTGCTCTGTTAAGCATGTAATAAACCAAGCCCCAGATCTCTGTCTTGAGCCATTAGAGACTGCCAGCCTTTGTTTCTTTTGGTGGGGAGGAGGGAAGAAATGGGGCACGACCAGCTTTTGGTGTGGGAAGGACAAAAGGGCACCAAACAGGACGGAGGTGTGATGGTGCAATGCTCCCAGGACAGGCACCGCTATCGAGCCCAGAGAGTGCAGGGTCAAACCCCAGCCTGTGCTCTCTGCCTGTGATGGCAAAACGTTGTGAAGTCTGCTTCAGATTTGTTCAGAAAGGAGTTGCAGCTGCTTGTGATTGATGCAAATTCAAGTATGGGTCTCAGCTCATCCTTCTGGTGCAGGCACCTCTCCTTGACTACAAGGCTTGCTATCATACTCTGACCTTTGTTTAATCCAAGAGCAGTGCACCTCTGGGCTAGCCGGTAGCTGATTCTATTCTGCTCTGCTTGAAGTCATTGCTAAAATACAGCCTTCTATTAAGTGTTACCAAGTGGACTTCGTTAGAATTTTTTTTTTAATAAAACTACTCCATGCAAGTGTTTGTACAGAGGAGAAGCAAAGCAAACACTTTAACCAATATGTGGATACATATTTAAGACATGTGTATTATAGAGCTCTGGGAAACTTACTGTAAAAAACAAAATTGAAGTGCCATCTTAACTCTGAACTGCCCCTTTAAGCCTAAAACACAGCCTCTGAAAATCTTTGAAAACTTTGAAAAATTTCCTCTTTAACAAAGAAAATGGCTTCATACTCATTCTCTCTATGATCCTACAAAAAGCATTTCCAGAGGGTACCTTTCTTACACTTATGCAGAACAAATTTTAGCAAAGCATTTCACTTTCTTTTCAGATTTATGAAAAGGAGCTCTATTCTATAATGAATTTTATTCATTAGAGGAAAATGCAGTGTTGGGCTGGATAAACTGTAGTTTAGCTGATATTTATTTTGAGATTGGGTGTGGCAGGTTAAAAGACATTCTATCAGAAACATGAAAAAAGAAAGACTGGTTTAAATTTTACTACAACAAATTTTTAACAACCTTTTCTAAAATTTTCTCCTTCTGCAACGTAAATTACCAGCACTGCCATCTGGGAGAGCACCATCAGTCCTTGACATCCTGCTTTGACTTCTTTATTGCAAAATGTATTGTGCCACTTTGATGCTCAGTGCAGTTCACTGTAGGATGTGCAATATACATAAACTTTTTTTTCTTGGTCTTCTAGGTGCTTGGTGACTTCTTAAGTGCTGAATGGCAGTGTATAAGACAATAGGTGCTAGGAATGGCAGTGTATAAGAGAGTAGGTGCAAGGCAACTGTTAAAGAGGAAGTGGGGGAATTGAGGGAGGAGAACAGGTTGTTTCTGTGGGTCTGCTTTCATTAGCTTGGTTTGAAGCTGCCACGTGGACCGTCACCACATCCTGTCTCTGGCTCTTGTGATTGTCCCCCTGAGACCATGTGGGCTTCATGGCCTTAAGGAATGGTCCATTTAATTTGTCTAGATGATAATAGCATTTGATGGGGGAAGCTTTAAATGTGGAGTTACTGCCTTTGGAGCCTGGAGCTTAGTCACAGTTTTCCTTGCTGGTTGTGCTTGTCTTCTCCAGATGTGTTAGAGGTGATCCACTCCATGCACAGGAGTGATGCTCTCCCCTTGGGAGCCATTCACCCCTTTGCTTTGATTCTGACTCTGCTACCCAGGAGCTGCTTTTCCTGTCCTTCCTGGATGCAGGGTGGATAGGAGGGCAGGGACAAACAGCAGGCTTATTATATTCAGTTTCCCAGCCTCCCCAGTTTACCAGATGAAGTAGAATTAGTTGTCTATTCAGAGTTATTTCACCTCATGGATGAATTTAGAAGTGTGTAAGGATGTCTATGGCCTTGTGCCATGTAGTGAGCAGTAGAGGGTGAAGAAGCTCCTGAAGGTCTTGTCTCTAGCCTTCCACATGCTGATTGTCCCTGTATCCAGGATTCTTTCAGGTGTAGGATAGTAATGCAGTGGTCTCTCTGGTAGCAGCAGGCAACAAATTGTAAAGATCAAAGCTCTCTCACTTGGATATCTGCAGTTTTGAATGTACTCACATAGCCATTTTCCCCCCAGAAGAATCATAACTGCATCTAGTTTTTAAGATGCCCTCCTCTCTGCCCCTTCCTACCCCTTCCCCCCTATCCCAATGCCCCCTTGATCTCCAAGGAGGTGACAGTTGTGGAAGGATTGAGCCAAGTCCGGTTTTTTAGGTATTAGAAGGTACTTAGAGCAGTTTCTGCTGAGACTACCATCTGGACAAAGATTCATTTATTGAGGAGCTGCAGTGGTTCCAGGGGAAGACTGTTCTCATGGGGTGTGTGTGGTACCAGCATGCTGAAAAGGCAGTAAGGGAAGATACAGGCTGCTCTATGGTTACCTTAAGACACTGTGTTTCTTGAAGTTTTTCCTGGATGAAAAAAAGCAAGTAGTCGTTGCAGATGGGCTTGGTGCTGACCTCTGTAATGTACTGGCTAGGCAAAGGACTCTAATCATTGGTAATTGCTCCTGTATGGCAAACTCACTAATAGGAGGTGCTCAAGTACATCACTTTTTCCTTCCAGTGATCAGTCCTGTACCTGTCCCATACAGGAATTGCTGAAAGCAGCTTAGGCTCTTGGGAAGAGTAATTGCAACATATTTCCAATCTGACCCCTTGAAGTGTTTGGCTCTTGCCCTCGGACGCAGATCTTGTTAGTCTTGCTCTGCTGAATTTAACTGGCTGTGTTTCATGCTGTCTGTGCTGGAATTGACTGAAGATGAGAGCTGCACATGTCCCACTCTGGGGGCATTGTACTGGTGGGGCTTCACATTTAGGCACCAGAAGGATTAAAGGGCATGCTTTGGAAAGATACAACTTCATCTTGCTGATAAGCAGCACTGAGCACACAGGAGGGAGAGGGGGTTAATGCCCCTTTTACCCAGGGTCTGTTTAAAGAAAGGCAGTAATTTAACTAAAATATACATCCACAGTTCATTTCTGTTTATACTGAAATTACTGAGTAAAGAAATGCATCCTGGGAACAGATTAAGCTGTATGCTGGGAAAGGAGCACATTTCTCTCAAGCTCAGTCGACAGCAATAAGCTTCAGTGTTTTTTGAATTAAATATTTGATAAATCTGTAGTAGACTTGAATTCTGTGTTGTTTTAATTACTTTTGACTTTAAGTCTGCAGGATTTTGACATCTTTTCATTGTGATCCTTTTTCATCATGAAATGAGCACTTGGGCATATTTGTTCATAGCCACATTCTGGAGATGGGCAGAGCAATCCCTGTGTTGCTGGCCATAAGGCTGCATTTTCGACTCTGGGAGGCCCAGAAAGCTCTGGTCTTGAAATTTGTTGCTTCAGAAATATTTGGTTAACTTTGTTGTATTATCATAAGGTTGGTTTTATTGCTATTTATTAAAAATCTATCATTAAAAGTGCAAACATATGTATTTCCTTGTAATGAGCCCTCTCTTTTTCTCCTGTTGGCAGCAGTTTGCTATAGGATTATTAGCAGTCAGTGCTTCCAGGCATGGTGGGATGGGGAGTGAGTAGTGGTGGGGAAGCATTTGCTCCTCCTATTTTTAAAAAAAATTTTTTTTATTTTATATTTAATCAGAAAATATTTAGGGGTTTTTGTTTGGTTTTTTGGTTTGGTTTGGTTGTTTTTTTCTGAGCTGAAGTGAGGTTAATTCTCCCTGTGCATTCTAGAGCGGGAGTCTGGATCGTCCTCTCTTGTTGAGTTATATTTGGAGCATATTTGCCCATCTGTGTGCTGTGTGTGTTGGTGCCACTGGCCTCTGTGCTTGTTTGCTTTCTTCCCCACTCCCAGCTGGGCACAGCCCAGACTTTTTGCCTGCCCCCTGCATTGCATTCCCAGCCTTTGGATAAACTTGTCAGGGAGCCAAGGGCACAGGTGGTTTTTGCTGAGTAGAAGCACCTGCATTTTGTCCCTGTGTAATTTGTATCAACCAGTGCAGTGGTGTTCTCTAAACACTGAATGGAGAAGAGGGAGGACAAGGGGAAAAGAACCCAAGCAGCCCAGCCTTGAGCAATAGCTTGTAGCTGTTTCAGGCAGCCTATTTTTGCTGCTTCTTTATCACTCATATGCTTGGGGCCTGCAGACTCTGGACCGCAGAGGGTAAGAAAAAGAAATATAAATCCACTCCAGAGAAAACTTGATTTGTTTATTCACAGTACAGATACCTTTCCTAGCAAGAACACAGATTTTTTTTCAAGGGAAAAGTGCTGATTCCATGTGAGCAATTGTGGTATTTTGTTGTGAGTAATGAATACATTCCTGTGCAAAGCAGGACTTAAAAAATTCTTTCACCCAGCTAGGGGTGCAGGCTGGTGTTTTGTGGTCTTTCCCCATTTCTCCTAGTTTTGACCAGGTCTGCAGCTGTTTGTCTTTTGAGAGACCCTTTCTGGAAATTTTTTCTGTGACTTAATTTTTCCCTCTCTTTCCTAATGGTATTTTCTAGGTCTCTCCATTTGCATTTTCCATCCTTCAGTAAATGTAATACTTGAGACATTAATCTTTCTTCAGTCTGTTTTCCATAACGTTATAGGTATGTAAGAAATGCTGGAGACAGCTAAAACAAAAGACCTTCCCAGACAAGAAATATAATACAAGCCACCTGAGAAGCTTGGTCTTGTCCAGCTGCCCGCTAGCAGCCCTCCTTTTCCCTCAGCCTCAGGGCCTCCATGAAGTCTCTCCCCTCCAGACTTGCCAAGCTTGGTTGCCTGTTAATCACCGGTAATAAAAAGCATGTTTAAGATCAGGCGGGTGTCTAGGGATACTTGTCAAGACTGTATGTCTCCTTAGTCTCTGAGTGTGGATGGAGTGACTCAGACCCCTAAAGTGCAGCTGAGTCTTTTGAGCAGTTTGCCTGTGGGTACAGGCTTGGCCATTTCCCTCTTACCCCTGCTTTGCGCAGACAGGTATTGGGCAAATCCTCATCCATCAGGAGACATCAGAGAGGTTGTGCTGTGCATGGCTGGGTAGAGGATGTGTTTGCTGTGTGCACAGCACTAGTGAAACTTCTGCTGAAGGGCTGCAGCTCACCTTGCTCCTTACTCGGAGACCAGATGTGTTTCAAGGGGGTTGTATTACTATGGTCAGCCGTGGAAAGCTGCTCTCAGCATGGATATGGGTCACAGGGTCATGGTCACATAGCCGATGGGGCTATCTGATCTGTCATGGCTCGTGTTAGCCATGGGTGACCCTCTGGCTGACTGCAGATTTGAAAGATTAAGCTCAGGTGGGAGAGCCTGTTGGTGCTGTCTTCATCCATCACCGGCCTCGGCCAGTGCTCATCAGCACCTTGGTGTTGCCCAATGCCAGTTCAACTCCTTGTCAATTCATCTCTGTTATACAAGTCATTTGCTGACAAAACAAAGATCTGGGTCACTGCTCTTAAAATAGATTCAGCATTAGGCAAATTGCTCAAGCAAGCTCTCCTTTCCTCTGGGAAGGCAATGTCAACCCAACCTCATAAGGATACCCCTAAGAAGCACAGCATCCAACTGCAGAGGCCCTGTCAATTTAGCACACTTGCCTAATACAGTTTTCAAAATACAATGCCCAGCTGTTTGCTCAACGTTTGACTTGTGCCTTAGGGAGTAAGGGTTTTTTCTTTAAAATATATGCAGATATTGATGCAGATACATGCATCAATATGAATTGTTTTGGGTTTTTGTGAGTGTTTTTTTGTGGTGGTTTCTTTTTGTGCTTTTGTGCCTGGAAGTGTGATCAGCATCTTTAACTTTCACCTGTAACACCGTAATAAATGATAACTATATAAGGTGATTGTTGCCTTTGCTTACAGGCAGTCTGGTGGTGCCACTTTCATCTTGATAACAGTTATCCTGTAACTGCTCTGAACATGCTGTGCCAAGTTCACATGTGGGTGCACAACTGGTCAAGGTTGAGTTACTCATGAAATTAATTTTTAAAGTCATAGCCAGGCTTCTGTGGACTGTGATCCTGAGTTTACAAGACAATTTGCTGTACCACATGCCCTGCTCCCAGAGTTCTGTGGGCTTCCTGGGTCTGGGCTGCAAAACGTGCTGCCTGGCAGTTTCTTCTGCTTGTGCAGGGGATTTCTTCCACTATGAAGAGGACTTTTGCTAGGAGTGGGACTAGAAAACACTGATCAGAAAAGGGGAACTGGAAAGCAGGGTATTGGTTCTTCTTGCTCATCAGAGTTCACCTCTGTATGTCTATTGATGTTAATGTGGGCATGGAAAGCATAGTAGCCATTGGTTTGATGAGCTGTGAGGTCTAGGTGGAATTTCCCAACTGAAGAGCAGTGGTGTGAGTGCTCACCAAATACAGGGAATGTTAACAATTCTGTAGTTTCTTAGTAAGGGCACTTGGCTAGTAGGGAGCTGGGGTGGAAGCTCTTCCTTTGGGATGTGAACTCTTCTCTTCTCCATACTCCAGGTACTGTGATGCAAGAAAGTGTTGATAGATTTGATCCTGCTCTCCTTCTGGAACTTTTAATGTTTGCATATGACTTTGTGTGATACATCATCATGTGGAGTGTCTCCTAAAAAGTTCCGTGTCTGCACATCGGAGAATGTTGAAATACCGTTCAGGTGAAGAGAGGATGGTGGGTTGGTTGTTACTGACAGTTCTTCCATTTGGAAGAGGAGAGGTGGTGAGGAGGCTGTTACCTACTCCAGCCCCCTCCCCACAGTATACTTTCAGGAAAAGCAGAGTGCCTCAGTACTGCTGTGGGCTGGCACGAGGAGTGGCTGCTGGTAGGTACCAGTATTACCCCAGTGAGAGACGGAGGAACAGAGGGAGTCGAGCAGAAGAATAATAGAAACTGTCCTTGATGGGAGCAGAAATCTCTCTCCCTTATCAGGCTTGTAGGCCCAGTGGTTCATAAATCCAAACTGTTTTTGTCGTGTCAGGTAAGAAAAAACCATTCCTTCTCACAAGCTAGGGGAAAATCAAGGATCACCGTGGTAACTGTTAATTAGGATTCTTTACTTTCTCTGTGTTGAAATGTTACTTTGTTTCTTTTTTCCTTAATGAGGAAGCTGAAATACCAGTCAGTGATTTTAAACAGTCTGCTCCAAAGGGCATTACTACTTCAGAAACTAACTCCTTTGTTTTGCAGTGCTGCATTGAGGTTAATCCTGACCTGGAGCCTAGCATTTTGGCTTCTTTTTGGCCTTTCTTCTTTCTTTGGCCTTTTCATTTTGGATTCTTCCCACTCCCAAATCACAGATCTAATCAAGTTAAACAGGAATGAAAGATGGCAAACTAGGAGAAGGCTTTGTAACTGTTTTCCTAAAGAGGCTGGTGCTTGTCCTGGTGGAGCATTTTTCAGTGATGCTTTGAGAACAGAAAATACTTGTTTGCCCCAAATCATTAAGTCAGGAAGATGGACTGAAGGAGGGTCAAAAGTTGTTCCAGGTGGTTGTCACTCTTTATTTCATCTGTTCTGAAGTTTTGCTGTACTGAGACCAGTACTAAAGCTGAGTGACCTTCAGCTGCTGTTACGTCTTCATTTGGGAGCTGAGCTCTGGGCTTGATTTTATGCTTAAACCTTTTATTTAGAAAGGTGAGGACTGGAACAGAGAGCTGTTTGCTGGCACATGGGTGTGCTTATGAGATCAGGCCAGAGTCATTCATGTGGTAGTACTGAAGTACTGTGATGCACAGAGTGGAATTTTTTAGCAGAGTGATGTTGTGCTGCTGTATTCTTCAGATTCTTGCTGTATCTTTAAAAAAGTTATCTATCTATCTATCTATCTATCTATCTATCTATAGCAATTTTTTTTTTACAAAATTACAGAAATGACCCCAGAAATGGTTGTGTTGTTCTTTATTTTCTTTTTTTTTCTCTAAGGGGTGGCATATTTACATGGGCTAGAAAAACAGCAAAAAGCAAATTGAAGCTTGCTGGAATGGTCTTGGGGCTTGCACTCTGCTTTTAGGTATTATTCTCTTTGCTGAAAATGTTGAGCTAAATCATAACCCGGACCTGAATGTTGAAATCACATGAAGTGCTAATTTTGACTCAGGAGGTAAGACAGCAAAAGGAAAATGAAGAGAAGGGTGGATGTAATGGAGAAATGTTGAATTAATGTGTTAAAGCCACATGCAGAATATTCCTATTCTTCAGGCATTTCATGGAGCTTCTAAGTGCTCTTGCTGCTGTGTTGTTGCTTGGTCCCCTCTGTGTCATTACTATGAATTTTTCAGTGTATGAGAGAGCTGTGTATGTACTGCACATCAGTATAATATAAATCATGCATGTTAACATACAAAAGGGATAACGCTAAATGCTCTGTCAGGCTGATAGTGTCTTTATAATCAGGACTTCTAAATCAACGTCCTCTCCTCTAAAGTGTGGAGCTATGACAGCTGTCCCTTGGACATTCATCTCTGTGTATTCATTTTTGTTCCTGTATCAATCACTAGCTTTTTGCAAGGCTTTATCAGGTGGATAAAAGACAAAAAAGGATCCATCTAATACAGTTTACAGTGAAAGTGGCACAGTAAGTTCCTCCTGCATGAACAGCAGTCCCCTGATGTATCAAGGAGACCTGGTTATACAACAGGACTAATCAGCTCTGGATGCTGCCATGAATTATGGGTTGGCTTAAGTGCTGTGATACACATTTCTGCCTTAAATCATGTCAGAATCAAAACAGAAAACCAGAGCAGAAAGCCCAAATGTCGACAAGGCTTATCTTCTTTAGGTCTCTATCAGGGTTAAGGAAGAGGTTTTTTCATGTAATTATAACCTGTCTCTTCTATCCAGGCTAGCAAAAATAAACCAGGTTATATTGGAGCTTCACTGCATAATGTTACACAACCATGCTTATTTAAATGTAGCTATTTTTGTTATATGCATTGTCCCTTAATGGAAGTCATGGATAAAGTGTGTTGACCCACTGAAACAGCTTAGTATAGAGCTACAACATTTATGGAAATTACAGTGAACCCAGCGTATTCACACTTAGGGCAGAGAAAAAAGTGGAAAATAATGAATGTATTAAAAAAATACCTGCCTGGTGTAACTATATGCCTTTTTCAATCTATGGAGAGCAACTGAGTTGTTTCCCCCCCTTTCTTTGTCCGTTTTCCATTTTTATTTTGCTATTTAAAATGGTGTAATTTTGGCACCTTATGCACACAGCCTCCTCAGCTTTTTCATTTCAGACACGTACAATTAATGTCAAAGGCTTACCTATTTACTTAGACTTAGTTGCATCTGTGGTTGAGAGATGAATAGGTGCTTCCAAGTGATTCATCTGACCTGTCTTAGATCCTGATGGAAAAGTAACTAGCTGAAACTAGCAGTTAGATACCCTGGATTGGGACAGATGTGTTCCGTCTCTCCAGCTGCGTAATATCCCCAGCTCAAGTCACTTTGTGAAGAGGATGAGGAGGATGGTGTTGGTCTATTCCTGGTAATTTCCAAACCAGATCCTCAGCTGTTAGGTGAGTTTTGGGGATAAGTGTGCTTGGGAGGTGGTGTTTCAAACCCAAGGGGCTTTCAGAATTACAGCACCATGCTGGCTGTGGAGAACTCAGCTGTTTCTTAGATATGCAAATCCACTCCCTCTGATTTGGCTGGGAGAACTGGGTGGCTGTGTCTCATGATGAGATTGTTTGTTTGTTTGTTTATCTGTAAGGGATTTTCAACATTTTAAATTCTGAGTATAATTATAATAATAGATGGCATGGTTATTTCACAAGCATGTGCCCTCTACCATGATCAGCTTCTGCATTCAGGAGCCTAAGTGCCCATCTACAACTTCATACCCCCTTGCCATGTTTGTATTCTGGTTGTTCCAGGTTTCCTGTCCTCAACAGCAGCAGGAGTTTCTAAGCATTAAGAAAAAAATAATAACGGAATGCTATGAGTATTTTTGGGGTTGTCCTGTCCAGAGGCAGGAGTTGGACTCATTGGTTCTTGTGGGTCATTTCCAACTTAGGATATTCTGTTTCTGTGATTCTAATATAATTTAGGAAGGAAGAAATTATTAATGGATTGGTAAGAAGCAGCACTCTTTTTGTTGCCTTATTTTTGTTCAGGCTGGGAGTAGTGAGTGACACAGCCCTTGTGACGTGCAAGGTGTGTCTGTGGAGGAAAGCTGGCACCTACCTTGCAAATAATTACAGTCTAAGCAAGCTTGGAAAAGGGGTGGAGTGCAGGGAATAATTCAGTCTGTGAGGGATTTGTTGTACAATGAGATTGGCTTCTATTGATTCTCATTCAAATTTTCTTCTAGAGTTTTACCTTTGGAGGGTTCAAGTGACAGAGTGAGGGGATACTGCTACTCTTAAGTTTCTTTTTGGAGAGAAGTCTCCAAATTTCATTCCCTAAATTTCAACCTAGGTGTGTCCCTGGTGTTTCTTTCAGCAGACATGTCAGCTCGGCCCTTCTCCATCACCATTTCCTTGGCCAGGCTGGTACAGCCCTGGCAGCAGCTGAATTTCAGTCCCTGTCCAGCTGTACAAAGTGGCTTCAGGTGCCTGAGGAGTGGGGAGAGAGGAGGAGGAGAGATGCTGGGCTTGGCTGTGCTGTCGAAACAAGAGCTTATGGTTGGAGGCTGTCAGTTTATGTAAGCTGGATCTGAATCTTTGCTGTGCAAAGTCAGCTAGTTCGAATCTGTTAGCATTTATTTATTTATTTTGTTTAAACAGATTAACTTCTTGCTGATGGGGCTTTGTGCTGGTTTGGGTGTCCCCCTCCTGCAGCCAGTGGAAAGCTGGCAGGGTGTCCAAGCTTTGGCTAGTGCAAGAGTAATGTGGCTGGCTAGCTGCTGTCTTTTTGCCTGCATTTCAGGGTGGGGCTGCAGCCGGCTTTGCTTGCCCCGTGGGTGCCTGCTGGCTGGCACCGGCGTGCTGGCAAAGCCATGGCAGTGTGGCACTTCTTGCTTGGCTCTCCTGGCCCAGGCACAGCCACCACAGTGTGCACCCAGCTGGAAGAGGGTTTAACCTGCCTCCATGAGTGCGTTGGGGGCACGCTGTGCTGGGCAGGATGCCCTGGCAAGGTGTTCCCTCTGCAGATGAGGTCCCCACCACCCTCTCTGGGGTGCCATGTCAGCTGGAAACTGTTAGCTTGGGAGTTGGAGCGCATGCAAAAACATAAAATGTATTGAGATTGTCAGGCTGGAGCACTGATGGGAGACTGCTCAAGTCTCACCTGTGCTGTGAAGATAACCATCCAGTCTTCTTTCCCCGGAGTACAGCACTGCCTGAGTAAATGGTTCTTAAGAGTGCTGTGTAGGAACACCCCACAGTTTGTCTCCATCAAAGGGGGCTGCGGGGCTTGCAGATGTTTCCAGCTTTATCTTGAACAGTTTCACCTATATGCTGCTGATTCTGAGTGAACATCATGTGGGGCCTGTTGAAATGAGGAAAAATCCTATTTAGCTGATAGCTTCTCCTGCCCCAAAGAGAGGTAAGAAAACCTGTGCCTCTTCTCTTCCCTGCTCCTCCTCCTCCTCTTTCTCTTCCTCCCAGTCCCTGTGTCTGTGGGACAGAGGATGTACTGGCCAGTGCAATACCCAATCCATACTTTTTGGTTTATTGTTGTTTCTTGATGGGAGATTAAACCAAGATACAAACGCCACAACAGAAAATAGATTGATAGAGCATTTAGTTTTACCCGCGAGCTGTAGTAAGAATGGGCTGCTTTCTTGCTAAGTTTTTCCCTGAAATTTTATTTTGGCTGTGCAGCCTTTTTTTATTTGTTTGAACCAAAGGTGCCCCCTCCTTATGTTTACTGTTTTTTCCTTTTGCAAGTGAAACATCCCTCAGGTGTGCAGCTGAGCCAGCTTGGGTGGGTGGGACTGAAGGCAGGAGAAGGACAAGCATATGCAGGAAGAGACATATTCTGGATTCCTGCTGTGGAGATGAGTAATCGCTGGTGGTTAAGGCAAAACAGGCGAGTTTTGTCTATTCCTTATATCTCTTTTTCCCACTGGAGAGATATGTAACTTTTTGTGATTAAGGTCTAAACATCTGAGCCCCAGGCTGGCAGAAAAATATATAGGCTTTGTTTTTTGTTGGTATTGTACAAAACTTGTGAATTCCCTTACTATTTTTCTCTTTTTACTGTGGACTGGGAAATGATGATCTGTAGCCACATGCCAAATACTGGATAATCTGTGGAAGGGATTGTTACACAGGAGGTGCTTGTGTACTGTCTGGGTATGAGGATATAAACAAATCCTTTCTTGTTTTTTTAGGACTAAGTTTGACTATATCATACATGGGGGAAGACAAGACAGAGCTGGAGCCTACTGACATAGATGCCCAGCCTGGCAGTTGTATAGGTTTTGCGTATGAGGCCATGAACAATGGCTTGGAATGTGATGCTATTGATTTTTTTTCCTGCAGTGTTTCATAAACGCTGTGGAGTTTAACTCGGCTTTTAACCTTGCATGCAGTTTAGAGTGTAAGGCTTCTCACCCGGTGTCAGATGGCTCACTAAGTGGAAAAAAAGCCAGCCACCCTACAGCTCAAATCCCATCAGTGCGTGGAAACGTGCCCGTTCTGCTGTCTGATTCCCAGCAAAAG
Organism: Anthoscopus minutus; assembly: GCA_013399455.1. Classification (NCBI taxonomy): domain Eukaryota; kingdom Metazoa; phylum Chordata; class Aves; order Passeriformes; family Paridae; genus Anthoscopus; species Anthoscopus minutus. The sequence continues at coordinate 170,601 of VWYI01049982.1, read as the reverse complement.
CGCCTGGGTGGTGGCAGCCCTCCGGGGTGGTCCCTGGGAGGTCTTGCACAGCTCACAGAGGGAAGCATGAGTGCCGTAGGCTCCATACTGCCTGGAGCCTCAGGCTTCAGTTTTAGATGCCTTTGTTTCATGCCTGGATTGCTGTAGCATCTGTTTGGGCCTAACAGGGCTGTGTAGTACAGTGTAACTCTGTGGATTTAATACTGCATGTGGTACTCAGCACGTGCTGAAGAGCACTCAGAAAGGGAATCTTACAGCTACCTGGGACTTAATTTTAACCAGTTGCCATTTCACTGTGTATTGCATTACATATTCATTAAAAAAATCCCGAAACATAAAACACTCCAGTAGGGGAGCGTTACACTTTCTCCATGTTTTTATAATGTTCCCATTTTCCTGGATGTGCAGGTGTCTCATTTACATTCCTAGAAACACAGCCTTTGTGTTTCCTTTAAAGTCAAGGTTTCTGATCTGTTGTACTTAGTTAGCTTAAGGCATCCTTGGCATCGCTCAGGAACACCTTTGAGAGGGGATTGTTTCACAACACAGTACCTGCAGGTGGTGATGTTATGGCAACACGAGCAAAAGAAGAATGATTAGAAGCATTGCAGTGTGAGTTGGGCTCCTCCTGTGCTGTGTCACCCAAGAATGTGTCTTCTTGTGTGTTGAGTTCCTGTCACAGCATTTGTGTCTGTGCATTGTGGTGTGCCTCTTGTACAGCCAACCCTTTGTACAGTTTATTGTGCAGTTTTGGCTCCCAGTTGCACAGATGGTGATTTAGGTAATACTACACTTTTACACTTGCCTATCTGACTTACTTATTGCTGTTTCACGTGGTGCATCAGTACATACTGTTGAAAGACATGCTTGATATAGGAGTATTAGGAGAAAAGCCAGAGCTGAGCTTGTCTACAGGTGCAGTGATTGACTGCCCCCATAAATAAGATGATTAACACACATGCACACACCAGAAAAAACCCCAACCCCTCAAAAAACCCCAAACCAATAAACAAACAAAAAAAGCCCAAAAAACAACAACAAGACCAACTAAAAAAGCCTTGAAATGTTCACTTTTCCCTTTAGACGTCATTCTTGACTTGTTCAGGGTGATGACCCTGTGTCGTAGGTCTCAGATGGGTGACTCAGAAGGGAGTGCTTGATGACAAAACATCTGCTTGGAGTTTCTGGTTATGAGAGGTTTCTGCTTCTCTGCGCCTTACCTTCTTAGCCATGTGGCAGCTGGAGATACTGTGTGTCTGCAGTAGTAAATGCTCTGAGATCACGACAGAAATGAATTACATGCTGGACAAACACTGGAAATGTAAACATAGTTTTGATTTCCTGGAGTAGCCTTCTTCAAACTATGGTGAAACAGTGGACTGGAGACTGTCACAGAGTATATACAGGGAAGGCTTTGCTGGTAGGATCAGCTAAAGGTGAAAGGGTCTGACCCGTAACTGGTGGAAATAAATGTGTTGGCTAAAGTTAATGGCTGGATGTTTCCTTTGCTGTTTTTGTTTAAAACTTCCCATAATGCAGCGCTGGAAGTGTTCACATTTTTTTAGAGAAAAGTATTGGGTTCCTGAATCCTCAACCAAGCTTAAACTAGAGGTACCTCATAATACTACAACTCAAAGCTCTGTGTGTGTGTGTGTGTGTGTGTGTAAAGTTGAGACATGGGACCTGTGTGCTCTGCCACTGGACCCCACATAAAACTAAAAAAAACCCCCTCACAATGTGCAATTTTGTATTTTTGTGTTTTACACCTTTAAATTTATACCTCTGCTTAAACTCGACTTACCAATGCTTAAACTAAACTTACCAATGAAAGTGTGTAACTGCAAGATTGCAAAACGATTTTGACATGGAATGCAGCTTTTAATATTTGGCACCTTTGCAAAACAAATTAAGTTATTTTATGATGGAATGATGTTAAACAAGGGCAAATGCTAGGTATCTCTGGATATCTCTGTGCTTGTTTGTTTTTTTTGGTTGGTTGGATTTTTAAATTTTTTAATTTTTTTTATTTTAAAATTTTTTTATTTTTTGCTGAGGGGGTACTGTTTAAAAAAAAAAAATAAGACTGTGTTGATTGCAGCTGTTAGAATCCTGGTATGTCACTCCTGTGCTTCCAGACGGTGTAGCCATGATGTAGCCATTGCACTTGAATTCTTTTCATTCTGACAGCACTTGCAGTTTAGCTGTTGGGATCTGTTGGAGTGCAGAAATCCCTGTGCTGGGAAGGCGTGCACATGGGCTCTCTGCTGAGAAGTCATTCGACTGACACCCCCCTCCCCCATGGAAAAGTACAAGCATGTGCATGTACTTTTGAAAGCTATTTATTTGCCTTGCAGAGGGTCAACTGTAAAACCCTTTCTGAAAATATGTTCCTTGAAAGCCTCCTGAAGAATGGCGGGCTCAAGCCAGAAAAGTTTTGTTTTACAGCCCCGCTGTCATGAAAGAAATCTAAGTGTAGAAAAAAATACAGCTTAAAATACCTCAGATATTTATTTTGTCCTTGCCTTACACAAGCCTTCTCTCCCTCCCTGGGCTGGGAGGTCACAGCATGTGTGTGTGTGGCTGTGCTTTAAGGGGGAATCCTGCTGCACAAGCACTTGTGGGCCTGTTCTAGCCCCCTTATTGTTTTAGCAACCAATCTTTCACCCATTTGTAATTCAAAACACTAATAAATTGTGTTTTCTCTCCCCAAATTCTCAGGAACCCTTCTCTCCCCAAATTTTCAGGAATATCTGCAGTCTCCTGATTGATTTCCTATCTCCATGCACAAAATAAGTCCTTCCTTCAGTGTTTTCCTGCCAAATGAAACCTTGAAGGGTTGTGTTTGACCTTGGTTTGTGCAGTGACTGTACCTTACTCATTTGTCCTGAAAACAGAAAAGAATGTTGACGTTCGCAATGTGAAAATAAGTGTTTGAAGATAGGTTTTGGTCTGTTAACATGAAGAAAAATCCTTCTCTTGTTTGTGTGTTAAGGGTCTGTATTGTAGCCTTCACACTACTCTGTTTAATCCAAAAGCCCTTCATAGGGGGCATTTTGATTTGGAAGTTAAAACCAGAAAACAAACCAGAAGTGTAACTCCTGTGCACTCCTATGATTGCTTGTATTCCTTTTTTTCTTCTTAAATTCAGTATGGATTTTTTTTCTTCTATGTTTTTGCATATTCTCACTATGTTTGCTACCCCACTAGGAAGCTCAAACCACTGCCTAGCTCTTGCTTTCATGGGAGGCCCTAATTTGAAAGAAAATTTGAGCATTTCTATAGGCTGCCAAGAAAAATTGGAAGAACTTGTTCCATGTTAGAGCTCCCACCTTCGTTCTTAACTGTGGAAATAAATGAAAAGTTTGTTCTGACGACCTGGTGTATTTGCCTGAATGCCTTCCTTGTCACTGATGGATGGAGGGAAAGGCTTGTAGTTCTGGATAACAATGGGCCAAGGAACACTGCTTCCCAGAACAGGACATCTGATGACAGGAGAGAAAAGGAGGCCTAAATACCTACTTTCAATTCGATGTGTGTGCATCTGCTCCAGGAAAATTCAAGATGGAAAAAGTGTAAGATTTGCGGACACCTGATTGGTGGCTTTGTTCATATATGATCCTATGTGTGGATCCTCTCCTTTCATTCTCTCTATTGTTGAAAAAGTGTAAGCCCTTGTTTTAGGCTATTCCCCTTCCATTAGGACCTCCTAGGAAAGTAAGGAGTGACTTGTTGAATTTGGAGTGGACCGGGCTTGTTTGCCTGAGGCCAAATAGTAAACTGTGCAGTGGGCTCTAGAGAAATAATCTCGTGCAAAGAAAATGGTTCTTCAGAGGGTGGTGGTGCTCGTTTCCCAAAGTGGAGCTTGCATGAGATGAGGATGTCTGTACCACTGAGGTGATGTGGTATCTCTTTGGTGTTCTGAGAGAGGTGTGCCTCTCCCATTCTGTGGGAATGGGCTCCTACTGATGGAGATGTGACAGTGTGCCACAAAATTCTCCACCTACTACTGCAAAACTTCTCTTGTTTTGCTACAAAGACTAATGGAAACCAGAAACATTTGGTCTTGGGTCAAAAAAGCTGACATTGCTATTCTCATACTTGCTGTGTTTTTATATTTTTAAAGCCAAGGTGAGATTGGTAGCAGTCTCTAGTATGTATTCGCTTGATTTCGAGGTACTTCCAATGGTACTGTGCCTGCTAGGCCTGTTTCAGACCATCAGGATTTTGTTAGTTCCAGAGAAGTCTAAAGAAGAACAATTGTTGGTATTGATTTCTGCACTGACAGTTCACTGACAGTCTGTAGTGCATGTAGGGACTAGATCTGGTTTTGATCTGATTAGATGGTTTATAGCTTGAGGTAGAAGAGCTGAATACTGAAAGTCACTTTGCCATCCTTTGTTTTCCCTCACTGTTGCTTTTTCTTGGGTTTTTTTTCTCCTTGGGTAGTCTTTCCCACATTTAAAAGGCACTGCTGTGTTCAGTGCAGTATTTGTAGAAAATCTAACGCTGACAGGCAGTAATATATTTAAACTACTATCCTTGAAACCTTTTTGTCATGGTTGGACTGTCTGGCAGGCTGATTGTATTGTGCAGAGCAAGGGCATGGAGTCAGGTTTCATGTTTTGGTTAATTTGCAGGTCATTTAGAGCTCAGGGTATTGCAGGGGGAAGGCGGCAGAGCTGTGTGAAAAACATGGGCTTTATCACTTTCCTCTGCCTGGGATATTTTTTTTTGTTTGTAAAGAACCCAACTTGTTCAGAGGAATTAGTTTTCCTGCCTTTCCAGTTCATGCCCTAGAAATCACTGAACTTTCTGTGAAGAAGTAAACTTGAAGTCAAGCAGTTGGCTTCTCTGTTTTGGTTGGTTTGGTGTGAAGGAAAGTTTTTTAAGGCTTAGGAGGGCGAAGTCTAACCAACCCTCAGCAGTGGTACTTCAGTTCTTCACTTGTGGCCTTTGCCTGGTGGTGTTCTGGTGCGACTGAGGCATTGGCAGTGATTCTTAAGATGAAGAAAACTCAGTGTAGGGCTACAACTGTCATATAGTTTTTATAGTATCTGCTCTGGCTATGTTCTGCCAGTAGAGAATGAGAAATGCGACTCTTGATGGTGTGGGAGGTCAAAGATGGCACCAGCTGCTTTCTGGTCAGAATAGAGATCGCCCAGCTCCTGAGGCATATACTATACACCTTCAATCACACCTCGTGTTTTTTCTTATTTTCTTCTCACTGTGGAGGGGAAATGTAAGGCACAAAAAGAGGGTCTCTGTCCCTTCCCGTGCAATAATACCCTGGTAATTATCTTGGGGATAAACAAGTGCTGGGAACGGTTCAGGAGGCTGAAGTCTGACCACTTTAAACAAATCTGTGTTTGGAAATAGTGGCAGACAAGAGGACAGAGCTGGGGCTTGCTAAGCTGCTCCATTGTGGGGTCTGCAGGGGCTGCAGGTGAATGTCTACTCCACCACGGACTGCCAAGGACTGCAGGGGCACAGCTGCCTCACTATGGTCTTCACCATGGTCTGCAGGGGAATCTTTCCCAGCACCTGGAGCACTTTCTCCCTTTCCTTCAGTGACCTGTTGGTGTGTGCAGAGTTGTTTCTCTCACACTTCTCCCTTTCCTTCAGTGGCCTGTTGGTGTCTGCAATTTCTCTCACACATTCTTCCTCCTGAATTCTCTGGCCACAATTACTTCCACGCAGTGATTTTTTCCCCTTAAATATGTTATCTAGGAGTCATTACTAGCATCTCTGCTGGGCTCAGCCTTGGCCAGCAGCAGGTCTCTTTTGGAGCTGACTGTGTTGGCCCTGTTGGATGGGGGAAGCTTTTGGCAGCTTCTCAGAGAAGAAGCCCCTATAACCCCCCTGGCTATCAGTACCCTGCCACCCAAAACCAGTGCTTTGGCCTGTGAATTCTTACTGGTGCCATTTGTAATGGGGACTTTGGGTTCTGGGTTGTGGATTAGGCCTGGTGAAAACAAATTAGTCTGTGGATCATTTCAAGGACTTTTGTATGTGCTTCTAATTTGCTTTACTGGAAGAATAAGCATTCGACTTTTTTTTTCCACTTTAGAATAGTGATGGCCTGAGTTTTCCAGAACTAGTCCACTGAGAGGAGGGGGGAAAAAAAAGAAAAAAAGATGTGTTTAAGCAAATGAAGGCTTCAGCAGCTTTTAGTGCTTGTCTACATGGGGAAGTTAGTGCGCAGTAAGCTAGGGTGTGAATTTACAGCACGCTAGCTGCTTTGCACTAACTCCCCCTGTGGATGCTGAGTGTGCACTAAGAGCGCCTGTTGGGCAGGTTAATTTAGTCTGCTGAAAGAAGGTGTGCTGAAAATTCACACTGCTGCTTCCTTTGCCCTGACTTTCCCATGTAGACAAGCCCTTAGTAAGGCCAGAGTAAAAAGTCCTTGTTCAGAGGTTTGGCTTAAATTCTTTCTGCTTTATTTCTTCATTGTTCTTTCCTCATTCTCTTCTTTCACAATTCTCCCTCTTTTCCCCCCTTTTCTCTCCTCTTCATTTTCTCTTCTCTTTTTCTCTTTTCAGTGCAGATTAAATATAATAGTAGCTTTGTCATCCTGGTATACATACAGATTTGGGGGCAGTGTGGGAATGACTTAAGAGGGAGGCCTGAAGGTATATAATGTACAAGTGTAAAATGCTGTTTGACCATATGCAGAAGGGGGCATGTCCTCCAAAGCATAAGGTATGCTTAGCTCAGCTTAAGCAGTATAACCAAAAGCTAGAAGAGCATAGTAATTTGGAGGAAAATACTTCCCCTTGCTTAGAAGGTGAGAAGCTATTTATACATGAACTGTATGTTTTGTAGACACAGCATTAAGTTTGTTTAATTTTCAACAATTAGGAGCCCCATAAAAAGCCCCTCTTCTAACAAGTACAGACCGTAATTCTCTTACTGATTCCTGAGGTATCAGGGCAGATTAATGTTGTGGAAATTATAGAAATAAATTAATTTTTAATAGGTTATACTCACTGATAATTATTACTCTCAGCACATTTCACTGCCTATTATCTCTGTTTATTTCCTCTTGGGAGGTAGGAAATGTGAGAAGGAGAATTGCGTGTTCTGGTACAAAATGCAGAGCCATCAGTCTTTTTTGTTTTTGAGATGGTTTAGCATATGAAATTTTGGCGATCTCATACTGATATTTTCTTCCTAGATTTCTGAGAAATAGGTTGTTTTGGTGACTTAAATAATGGAAGGAAAATATGCATTTCTTCTTCTTAATTGGGAGGGCGAGAAGGTGTGGTTACTTACATGTGTGAAAACAAACTCTTCCACAGCTCATCTCACCGTGCTAAAATAAGCCCAGTCGAATGGGTGAAATAGGGCAGGTACAAAGTTGCGCCATATTGGCTTTCCACCTATCCTGGTTCTGTGGTGGAGTTTCACAGAAGGCTTATCCAACATTCCTGCCCCAGCCCTGATGAGAGAGAGATACAGGCTCTTCCCTCCGTCTCCAGTTTGCATGTGCTCATATCTGTGTGTGTGTGGTTATGCTGGATGTAGTCCATTTCTTCCAGTGTTTCCAAATGCAAAGGAGAGTGAATGATTTGGGGATAAAATCGGTATAGACTTCGGTATAGAGATTTTCTTTTAGGGTTTGCACTCACTGAAGTATGGAAAACAGGCTGTGTTCAGAGCTTCCTTTGGTTTTACAGATCCTCCCCATCTATGCTGTCTTGATGGTCCACTCTTGTAATGACTTGGAGGTACTGCCACAGGGGTTGGAAGCAATTTTATCATCCTTCTCTTTTCAACAGAATGTGTATTTTTCTTATGTAGTTTGTCTTTAAAGTACAGAGATTATGGTGGTGGCTTCTGCTTGGTATCCTGCCTCACATGGCAGTGAGTTAGTGAAGTAGGCTTGGGCCTCCTATAGAAGAGGTCATGAGCAGTAAACATGGAGATGCCGCTGTGTTGGGATGTTTTGACTTAATCTTCCTTACCACTGTTTCTTATGTGCTGCAGTATATCAACTGGTACTTTGTCAGCCTGTAAACATATATTTGTTCTATAGAGTTTATAAAACACAGGAATAAGTTCCTGTAGTGTTTGAGAAAAATAAATAAATCTCCAATGTCTATCTGCAAAGTAGCAGGAATTGTTCCTTGTGTTAAAATTGTAACACATTGTTGATGGATGTCTTTTATATAAACAAGCCTCAAAAAAAAACCCCCATGATGTGGTAGATGCTCTTGCTGCAATTTCCCTTCCAAATTAAACTGATCTATGCCCTTTTTTTCTTGCCTAGTGTAACCTCACATAAATTGCTTTGAGCAATTTTTTTTTATTTTTAAATCTGTCTGGTCATTTCCTTTCTTTCCTGGCATCCGTGGTGGGAATATGTCTCTGTTTAGCCGCTCCTCCCCTCCTTTCCATTTTTGGGAGACCCGTCTATAAATGCTCCCTGTGCCAGCTTCCCTGGGCTGCTGCTCTGGACCATGCCAAGCAGTGAACAAAGCTGAACTTCAGCAGTCCCTTGGCTTTCCAGGCGCCTGCCTGCTTCTGAATAGCAGCTGAGGAGACTGATGAGGCACTGTTCGCCTCCTGCTTTGCTGTGCTTAGGCAAGGCAAGGCTGGCTGCTGGGACCGTGCCCTTGCAAGCTTATGAAGACATTACACACCTTTCTCTTTGTCCAAGTTTGGGTGCGAGTGACTCCCTTCATAGCCTGTGGGGCACAAGAGGTGGGATTGTGCCACACCTGAAAGCTTGGGCTCTGCTGAGGCTAGGGAGCTTGCACTGGAGTTCTTCCTGTTTTCTGAGAGTGAGAAGAGTCATTCAGAGCCATTTGAGCATCAAAGTCCTGAACACAATTAAGCAGGGCAAGAAAGAGAAGGTAAAAGGGACTCTCTGCATCGCCAGTTTTATGCCCTGGAACTGGGAGGTGCAGGGGACACAGTGCTGCAGTAGAAGCCATGGCAAAGCCGCCTTGTGTTGGGGGCAGCTGGCGCTGCACACCGGCTGGCAGCCTGGGAGGGACTTGAAGGTGACAGAGATAAGGCTTGGATCCTAGTAACCCGACTAATAAAAGACTTATTCCAGCCTTAATAAGCTCCTTGGACAGATGGATTCTGTTGGACAGATGGATTTAATCTGGGAAAATGATTACACGGCTTTTGTACTCATTAGTATTTTTGGTCTTGGTATTTATGCATTAATATTCTTGTGGTAAGTTGGTGAAAATATGTCTGTGTAAACCTGCACTGCTTCTGCTCACAGCAGTGGGGCAAGATACTGTTGTGCTTCGCAGCCAGGTACGTGGTGTACCTGTGTGCCTCTCTGTGTTTTACAGACATACGTGTACATACAGGTATGTAGTTTTGTACAAGGACATATGTCCACATGTCTGTAACATGCATGTAGACTCTGTTCCTACAACTCTTGCACTACTGAGCTGCAGATTTCCATTTTGATAGGGCTGTGCAGCCCTGTGTTCCCTGAAGGTGCAGCTCAAAGTGATTTTCTAAGATGGAATATGCTCTCCCCAGCTTGTGTGCAGCCACATTTTTGAAGGAGACTTGGCAGCTCTTCAAGATAATGAGGGAGATCAAAGTTGAGACTTTGGGTTGTCCTTATGTCCCCAAATAACATCTTAGACAGCAAGGTGGACGAGACAGTAACTAAACAGATTCACAGTCTCCATTTAACAGAGGAGAGCTTTTGCAGTGGAATGGGTGCATACTTAGGTGGTGGTTTGGGAATAATTAATGTTAGAGCAGAGGATACTAATAAGCACCATCTCTCCCCAAAAGTTCATTCAAAGGAAGAAGCTATAGAAACGTAGAGTGAGAAAGAGTATGCCAAACATTTTGTGATTGGACTTTATATTTTCATTGCCTAAAGTGAGAGGTACTTAATTTTAAGCACTTAATTTTCCCATTATGGATGGGTGTCATTTGCAGCTCTGGACTGGCTGGGGATTTTTGAAATAGCTGGAGCATGATGAATTTTAAATGAAGTCAGAAACTGAAACTTACAGTGGAAACTTTCTTAATATTTAATTTACTACCTCCAGAGCTAGTGGAAAAGGGCTGGGGGCAGAGGGAAAGGGAAGAATGATATTCACGAATTGTTCCATGAATGTGTGAGTGGGTGTTTTAACGGAACCAAAAAAAAAAAAAGTTAATTTCATAAGATTTATCAGCTTACTTTGCTTTAAACTGCAGTGGTGTTTGCCAAATATTTTTCTTCCTTGGCACTTCATTTTCCTATAGGTGCTTTACCAATGCTAGCTGTCACAGAGGATTAGCTTGGTGGTTTTGCAGTCTTTGGAGGAACAGCCATTTTCAGTGGGGCATGGCGAGTTTTGTGACCTGCCTTGGAAGTCTGGGCTACCTTGCTGGTGCTGTGAGGAGCCTACAGTGTCGTGTGACTCCCACTCTGTCACCTTCCTCATGCTGGGTTACCCTGTAGGGTAGGCAGCCTCCCATTCCTGGGACTGCCCAGAAAAAATCATCTTTGAAATACCTTTTACTCCGTAGGTGCCTGCGCTTTAGCTTTCATAGGGAGTGTACTGAGGTGAAAGTATTAGTGTTTAAAGTGTTTCCTCAGATACAGTGTGTGCCAAATCTCCTCCCACAGGTAGGCATGAATAGGTTAGCTGTTTTCTGTTTCTCTAGGGGCATGGAAACTCCAGGTAGGGGTGTCAGAGGTCCCTCATCAAGCCCTTTCCTTGTGCTCCATGTAAGCCACCAGGTGCACAGGGGGGGCCCTGGTAGTACCAGATGTGTGACCCAGCAGAACCAGGTGCTCTGGAACTGATGTGCATGGTGCAGGTTGTGTTGTTGTAAGGCTTCTCTGCCCCTTATTGCCATAATAATGTGGATTATTATTGAAATACTTGGGTGGAAAGTGTTCATATTTGCATTCTGATTTTTTTTTAATATGTGTGTGTGTCTCTGATGACCTTCTCCATCCTTATATGTCTAGAATTCCTTGATTCTAGGAAGAAAGAACTTGAGTAAAAGACTGCAAAAATGATGTGCTTATGTTTCAGGGAGCTCAGTGCTGTTATGGTCAGGTGCTCAAGACCTGGTTGCTGTGAAAGGAGGGTGAGGTTGTCAAGCAAAGAGCAATTAAAGAGTTCTTTTCAACTGTGTAATTAAAAATAGTGGTCTGCTGCTGTCATTTCTGTTTAGATTTGCAGTTAAAAGCGGAGCCAAGAAGGGCAGCAAGTGGCTGCCCCTCCCACAGCAGGCTGGCTACAGGATGCAAAGGCCTGTCTGCTCAATCATTTCTTCCCCCTGGTACCTGCTTTCCCCCTGGTTTTCAAGCACACCCACAGGAAGCCCCACCCCAGTGAAGGGAGTGAAGCCTGTGCATGCTCTGGGGTGCTTGTTACTGAGCAGCCTGCTTCAAAGCATCAGGCATCCCTCAGCACGGCAAAACTGCTCACTGTGTTCAGCTGGGTGCTTCATGGGTTTCTCTGAAAAAAGTGCTAACACAAGTCTTTTGTTACAAGCAAAAAACAACAGGACAACTGCTCTGAAGCAGCATCATTTATACTGGCTGGCAGTGGGTCTTAGAAATTGATTTCCCCCCAAGTTACAGAGTTTACAGTTTTTTTTTTGCCTTATTTTGTTTTCCAATTAGGTGTTCTGCACTATGTATTGTATTAATAAAGCACTTCCTAGATGAATCCCTTTAAGGGAATATCCCCTCAGCTTCTCTCCTTTATCTTTCTTAATGAAGGCTTCTCTCTGCTTTCTGACTGGTGCCATGAATCATGTGCACGTTAACAGATCTCTGTCAAGGTCTGCTTGCTCACAGAATTCAGAGGGGGAGCAAATGATGTCTTGTAGATGAAGAACTGGTGTAGCCATATTACAGGCTGAAAAACAAAGAAACCCCAAACCTGCTAGCATGAGGTAATTTTTCTGTGAGGAAAGGTGATTAAAAAGACAGGAGAAAAGCAAGTCTGGCATAATTATGACCCTCCAATTCTTTCAAGCCCTGGCCAGCTGTGTAAAAGAGTGCAGATGGCATTGGATTTTGACCAACCTTTTCTTTGCTTGCTTGTTATGGTTTCTCAAGGATATTTGCATGCTTTGCCTGCAGCAAACCAGAATTTACTTTTATGGTGAGATTTGAGTGACTCAAGGGAATTTCTGCTGTAGTTTTATTTAAATTTTAAACATGCTTTGATTAATCATATGAAGAGGGGTCATGTGGTCAGTATCCTCTGTTTTGCTTGGAAAATTATTATGCTTCCCATATTCAGCTTGCAAAGAGTAGTTAGTTGCTGGTGTGTTCAGTTGCTAGTACTCAGCTGTGATGGATGATTCAGGGTTCTAGGATAAAGACCTTTGGACTCCTGACTAAATTCCTGTGCTCAACTTTTTGGCAAAGCAACTAACTGAGCTAGCATTTGTGGTTGCCTTTTCAACTAGCTTACAGTGCACAAGCAAACTGAACTATGGGGGGATGGCCAGGCACCTCCTTGAGTGCTTGCAGGTGAGCCGTGGTATTGTGCTGCTGGAAGTGCGTCCTTGGTGGCAGCCAGAAAGAGGGGAAGGAGTGCCTGCCCCAGAGTTTTAGTATCACACAGGCATGGACAGAGATAGCTGGAGCTTTGATGCCACTGTAATTTAGAACAGGCAAAAAGCATGTAGGTGATTTTCAGTGTGGATGAATTTGGCTGCAGAGGCAGGGATTGGTGGTAGACACCTGGAATGAGGAGGACTTTCGGCAAGCACTGTCTCGCCAGACAGAGCTCTTCTGCCTTGTGTCTGTGAGCAAGTGTTCTGGTAACACTGATGGAAATGAGAAGTTATCTTCCACCCCACAAAAATGTGCAAACACCAAGTTACTATATTGGATTCTTTGCTCAGAAGTTGGGAATCAGTAGGTGCGCAGTTATTTTGGCAGCTGGTCTCTTTTTGCACCCTTTCTCTGTGTAGCCTAAAACATGGGCAAGTGAAGTGCGATGGCACTTTATTGTAATGTCAGTTTGTAGGAAAACTGAATGGAGGCTTGTGTGGATAAAAGAGCAGTCCCAGCTGGTCCAAAATTTGGGTCTGAGAATTGGATAACTTCAGCACAAAGAAAAGGGTTTCTGCTGTAGGCTTAGGTAAAGAATGGTGGGGACTTTTCCTTTTTCAGTGATTGAAAAGTGTTGTTTTTTTGATAGCGTAGCTGTCACACACCTTTTTTTTTTTTTTAAATTTTAGAAGTAATGATTTCTTAGGCTAATCTTGCTCTGAAGGGTAGATATGCATGTGCAGTTCAACTCTGCTCTGGACTATGCTGTCCAAATCCCAAATAATCCCCCCATTTAGGGAGATGAGAATTCCAGCTCTGGGGTTGAGCAGAGTGTTATGTGTTCATGTATATTGGATGGGGTGGGAAACTGCTCTTTTAGAGATGCCTGTTCTTAACGTTGATAGTTTTTGTCCTCTGAACCCTGTTCACAGTTCTTGGGATGGCTGTATGTTATCACCCTCCTTGGAGATTATTTACTGTTCTTTAAGCTATGCTGATTGCCATGAGGTTGAGGCTGTCAGTATTATTTGGGTTGCCTTTGTAGCCTAAAAGTAAATATTTTTATCGTAGCCTGTATTCTTGGGAATTGCGTGCACATGTTAACCGCTCCTTGGAAACACCTTACTGTGGAAAGCACTACTGAGAAAATGCTATAATCTTTGTTAAAAAGTGGCAATTTTGGTCTCTTATTTCTTCTCACTTAGATTTCTCCTCATGATGCTTGTTCACCTTGATTGCTTGGGAACATGTCTTTTTCTGGTGTATGTAGGAGGCTGCTGTATGAGGAGTTATCTTTAGTTTTGGATGGATGTTCTAGGGCATTGATTCTGAGGAAAATACAGACGTGCTCTCAGATTTACATTCACAGATAATTCCCTTGATTAGGGGCCTAAAGGGGGAAATTACTTAAATGTATTCATTACATTTTTGTAACCCTAGATTTGAAGACTTCTCTGTTTTAATTAGATGCATGGGAGAAGCCTTTATCTAGTTTATTCTGTGTGCTGAAGAACTTGAAACAGTTGGGTTTGGCTTAATTAGAGCTAACAGTAATAAATTGTTTTACCCATAGTTCTCAGACTTTGTCTTGAAGAGGAGATTTGTCAGTGTGATTGAGGGTGACACAAGGACTGAGTCATATACTCATCCCTATCCAACACTTGCATATAATAAGTTTTAATTAATTTTAAATTTGGAATAAATCCCCATCTCATGTTGATCTTTATGCTAAGAGCATGCCTTGTGTTTTTATAGTAAGACTGCATTTTGAATGATTGCTGCATGGCATTTTAAGACAGTTTTTAATGGGAATTCTTTTCTATAGCAGATTTGCTTTGTGTTTTTATAAAAAAATGCTATCTTTTACTTGGATACATTAAGGAATATTAAACTGAGAGATAATTTACTTTGGCTTTTTTATGCAATATTCTTGTGCCCTATCATGATTTTGAACAATGTTACCTTTGGGTATACGATGAAGGTGATGACAAGTTGATGAAGTATGATGACAAAGTGAGGCTTAATTTTAGTATATTTTGTACTTGGAAAGTTCACTAAGTTCTTTTACAGTCTGATTTAAATGCATCTGTTAGTTGCTTAACCCATGATTGAAGTGGAAGGACAAACTTCTGAGCGGGCAGAACGTGTAATCATGAAAAGTGAATAACAGCTTGTGATTATGGAATTGAAACTACTGGTGAGAATTTTTATAGTGGCATGTAGTTTATATAACCAACCAAATTAAAATTTAACCATATGTGAATATCTTTCCTCTTACAGAATATGTTTACTTTAAAAAAAAAAGGAAAACAAACCCCAAAGGAATTCAGCAATTACAGGGAGTGCATTGCATTTGATCTCTTACCAGTCTTTCACTAATGGTATTTTAAAGTATGAATTTAATCTTAATGCATACATAATTCTCTCCTATTCACACTTGTTTGATTTGGACTGTGAGGACAGAGCAACAGCTAATATCTGTGTTTATCAATATCTGCTTCCACATCACCACCTCCTCGGGGGAGAGCTTTTGATTTCAGAAGAGTGTTTCCGAAGCACTTTTCTAAGCTCAGAGTTGAGCTCTTCTCCCAGAAGCTGGCAGGCTGTCTGATCCTGAGGGGCATGGAGGCTATTTTAATTTAGCTGCTGCTTCTTCATAAGGAAGGAAATGTCTGAAAAGAGGAGGAGAATAGGAATTAAAAAAACCTTGCTTTTTCCAAAGAACTGTGCATCACTACTTAGCCAACTTGATATTAAATCCTGATAAAGAGAAAACAGGAACTTTCTCCTTTGCTTAGTTGCTTTATGTCAGCATTACACCTTCTCAACTGCACTTAGGGCTGAGTCGTACTCTGTAAGATGCTGGTGAGCTGCCACTGCTGATATAAAAGCCTGTTTCTGAGAACTTAAGCTTTTTCTACACAAAAATCTAAGTGTACTTGGGAAAGCCTAAGAGCTTCCGTGAGGGATCAGGCTGCAGATCTGTACTGCCTAGGCTGCTGTCTTTAATACTTGTCAGTGATTGAGAAAGGGATTAAAAATACATATACAGACAAAAAGAGAGACTTCCCGTATTACCAACCCTTGGCAGCTGATGCTGGGGGTTTGCTGCTGTGGATGCTTCTTCTTTTTTTTTGACTGAGGTTGCAACCAGTTCATTCATACTTAATAACCCTTATGATATAAACCATGTTTCCACCTTTAGCTTCAGTGGCATCCAGTGGGAAGGAGTCTGGCTGTGAAAAAGTACTGGTTGAACTTGCTACTTAGTGAACTGTGGTAGGAGCACCATGGCGCGACTCTTCAGGGCAGAGGAGCTACTCAAGAGCCGTCTGCAGCTGGCACAGCCTCATCTTTCCTGCCATTCTTCTCCTCTCATTTCAGGATAGCAAAGTTACACCTACACCTTGGCAGCTTGATGACCTGTGGGTTGTGTTGCGTGGATTTGCAGCCCACTTCCATCTGCCGGACATAATTAATGATCTGTGTGTGTCCATCTATTAAAATATCAGGCCAGTGTAAACAGTCATTTTTCCTTTGGAAGCACGGCTGCTCAAAAGCATGCTATCACCAAATTGGTATTTGTTTTAATCTACAAGTTGGAAAAATATGTTTTTCTGATTTATTAGGCTGTCATGAGGGCTTCTTAAGTCACGCCTGAATCTTGCTGCCTCCTGCAATTCCAACTGGGACTCCCTTCCAAAGCTGCTATGAATCCCGTTTTTGATGAAACACTTGCATGTGTTCTGCAGTAAGAAGAACACTTGAGATGAAAATTAGTTTGCCAACAATAAATTTAGGTCTTGAGCCTAAGGTTATTTTTTAGCCGTGAAAGAGCTCTTATTCCTGAATTTCTGCAGTTCATTTCATGCTTCTCAGCAAAGTACAGGATGAGTTTTACGAATAATCTAAGTAAGTTTTAGGTGTTGCTTGCCACATGGTGTTTGTTTGGTATAGTTACTCAACTGTCGGGTTATCTGATGTGATTTTCTAACTTGGCTCTCCAGCCTGTTTTCTAAGCATTTAGATTTCCTTGTTGATCTCCTTTCAAATTTTCATGTTCCTTCAAACTGTTTTTGCCCTTTGTGGAAGGAGGGAAGAAGAAAGCAAAAAAGGCACATATAAATATTTCATGGTATATTCGTATTCATGTTGTATGCATAGTATATTCTCATGAACTCAGGTGTTCATCAGATCAGTAGGAGCAAGAGTTTTCTCTTGAAGTGGTGTCCACCAAGAAGTAGCAAATTTGAATAGCCCAGGAAGACAGGAACAAAAGGATGACTCATGCTGAATATGTCTTTCAGAGAGACCAATGAAACTTTGAAGAAAGACTGTGAATTCTTGTGTATGTTATTTTTGGCATCTGGTTGGTGTGCCAAAGGCTTACATTTTTATTAGGAAGAATGCTTTTGGTTATATGCTTCTATCTTCTGAATAATTTCAGCAGCTTCAGAAATTAGCATTTTTTAGATAAAAGGTTTGGGTTATTACTTCTTTGCTCTTTGTTGGTAAAGAGTGAGCATTATGATTTACTCTAATAAATATTTCCAGGATTTAGTAATCTGCAGTGAAATATGGCATGCACTGAAGGTTTCCCAAGATATGGAATACATTTTTCATATTTTTTCAGAATGCGTAATCTTATTTTTTTTCCAGGATGGAGTTGATTAAAAAATGTTAGTTTTTTTTTCCACACCAGCAGTTGGTGACATAGTTTGCCGAGCATGCAGTATATAAACAGATGAAAGCTATTTTTGATGTGTCATTGTCTCAGCAAGATGGGAATTGGCAGCACCGATGAAATGACAAGTACTTGGCGCTGTCGACTTTACCACATGGCTGTCAGTCTAGCGATTAAAAAGAACTGGCAGGCGAAGATTGCTGTGGTTTTAAGCAGGGGAGCTGATTTTCTGCTGTGGAGTCTGATTCTGCACATTTTGACTCATTTTGAGGTGCTGAAATCAGGTGACTTGGCTCGAGTGAGGTAGCGGCTGCTGGAACATGCTGCAGGATTGAGTGCTCAGGAGCAGGTCTGGTGCTCTGCAGGCCCCCCTGTCGTGGCATAGGCCTTGCTAGCACACGGGCACGAATGGATGTATGGACACACAGACACACGTGGACACATGGACAGACACGCACACACACACGCACTCAGGTCACTGCCTTCTGAGCCAGAAGGATTCGAGCCTTGAACTGATCCTCGGGCACAAATCCTCTGGGTCTCTGTTGGGTCTGAGCTCTGGGCTGAGGTTGCGTTTGCTTTTTACAGCTTTGCTTCTAGTTCACATTGGAAATAAGGAGGATAAGTTGTTTCATACTGCTTCCTTTGAAATGGGGGTCTAAAATAACTGTCCTCTTTGAGGTACTGTGCAGGAGTGATTTCATCATTTAAATTAGCAACACCATTAGGAGAGCACCAATAATTGAAGAGCTTGATCTGTTGATGGATACAAACATGTCTAAATTTAGCAATTTTCTCTCCCTGTGGGTGGGGGATGTATGTGCCCCAGCAATGCCACTTTGTGGTGAAGGGGTAACATCGTTGTATAAAAGGGTTTTTATTTATTTTAGTGGCACAGTTTAAAGGCTAATTGGAAGGATACTCTCGGTCTGTGCTGAAGTGCTTAAAGGGCTCCTTGTGGCTGGTTGAGCAAAGGGCCTTTGTTCCCTGTGCAGGCTCACGTGATGGCAGCCAGGGGATAAATAGCGACAAGACATGTGCACAGCAAAGCGCTGACTTATCTCTGCACCCACCCCCCCATCTCCATCCTCCCACCCTGCTGCAAGCCCTTGGATGATTTTTTTTTTTCTTAAATATGATCCAGTTTTCTCTCCAGTAGTTAAAGCTGGGGTGAGCAGAAGAAGGGGGAAGTGCAGAGGGAAATCTCCATCCTGGTTAAGATGAACATGCCAGTGACTTTCTAATGCTGTAGAAAGGGCAGTTCTCCAGGCATCTTTAGGATTTTAATGATTGTAGCTGATGGTTTGGTTAGGGCTTTTCTTTCTTTTTAGGACAGATTGCTGTTACCCATCCAGGAAACATGAATGCAAAAGTCATTTGTGGCTGCACCATTGTTCTCCTTCTCGTCCATCTCCCCAGGTCCAGAAGTGCTCGCTGTGGCTGTGGCAGTGGCTGTGGGTGAGGATGGTGGGAGCTGGATGTTCTGTCCCAGCAAGGTGCTGCCTATCTGTCCTGGTCACAGCTCCTCTGTTTTGTCCATGGGCATCTTCCTCTGCCAGCAGATATGCAGGTGATTGGTGCTGGTGCCCAGGTTTGAGGAGTACACTCCTACCATCTCTCCAAATATCTTTAATGACCTCTCTAGAAGGGGTCGGGCAGTTTTGGAGTTTTCTGATTTTTTTTCCCCCCTCCTTCCTCTCAGTCAGGAAATTTTTCAGTATTGTGCCTGGTGGTTTCATGTTACAAATCCTCTCAGCTGGCTTCTCATTTTATTGGCCATTTTTCTGAGTACCTTGTACAGGCTGTAGGAAAAGGAGAGAAAAGCCACCCTTGGGATCTGAGGCTCGACTGCTGCTCATGTGTTTTTGCCTTTTCCTTCTTCTTCTCTTTTTCAGGCTCAGTTTTAAGTGTCAGTTGCCAAATACTTGAAATGAGACGGCTAGGCCTATGCAACCCTGAACTCACTTAAACATTTTAAACTTTTCAGAAGTGTGTTAAGGGATTTAAAGTTGCATGGCCATTTCAGAAGTGCACTAGGTATTAATTCCCTAAGCGCCATCATTTATCTTTATGGAGAGAGCTGGACCATTGCACATTTTTGACCTATATTTATCCGATGAAAGGGAGAGGGCATGAAATACAACTCCTCAGTTGTTTAGTTCTGATCTTTTTTTTTCCCTTTGTTTTGTAAGGGAATCAAGAAAGAAATGTGAGGGTGGATGTCTCAGTTACCTGGAGCTCTTGCAGGCCAGGAACAATACAAATGTGAAGGGAGGACGAATTCTTACCATCACTCTCGCAGGCTGGTGATCCACAGAGCTTACAGCAGGTTCAAAAAGCTGTGAAAATACTTTGTTTAGGTTATGCATGGGCTTTTCAGTTTCCGTTTTTGTTTTAAGTTCTTTATTTAGGAGTTTAGGACACAACATTTGTTTTAAGGGAGACGTGAGTAGCCATCAGTGATTAACCTTTCCTGTGCTGCATACTCAACCAGATATTATGTAAAGCTCCTAGCTACTGGTTTTTTATTCAAACACAAGGTCTAAGTACACCCAGCTCTGGCCTAGAAGTTTTCCAGACCTTTGAAATGTAGCATTTCAGGTACAAGTGTGACTGAGGGCCCTCATTGGAGTGTTGTTTTGCTCAGCACATCCATTTTCTCTGGGTAGCTTGGCTTCAGGGAGGTCTTGAGCTTGCAGCACTGCAGATTCTCACAACAGGTTAGGCCTGCCTCGAGTTCTGAAGATAACAGGCTCTTTTCACAGCTTTCAGTACTAAAGTTTAGTTAGAACTTCTTGCAGCTTAAGCTTTCAGCCCTCTTGGTTCTTATGGGAAGGTTTATGTTTGAAGGAGAAAAACAGGCTATTGACCTTGAATACTTTGTAAGGATGGCATCAGGAGAGAAAATGATCAATTCATTGAGATTGACATTGCTAGTTATTGCAAGTATAGTATTACATGTCATTGTCCCTTGGTGACCTGTAGTTGTTACTGAAAGTGTCAGTGTAAGGTTGGTGACTCTAGGAGGCTTGAAGTACCTCCTGGTGATCATTTCTTCCCCCTGCTCTCCATCTATTGCCCTTTTGATGCAACACTGTGGAGCTGGTGGCATTTTACCTGTGTACCCAGAGGAGCCCTGGAGAGAGAACTCTGTTTCGGGCTAAACCCTGAGGGATAGGAGTAACCTGTGGCTTCTCTTCCTCTGGCTGCCCCAAGCCAGCATTAGGGAAGCCTTAGCTTTCATTATGGGTAAATTGCATTAAATGTGCCCTTTTGATTGCTGCCCCTGTGTTGTTAGAGCGCATTTATGCCAGATAAAATACCTGGGTTTGGACAGATGCTGAGGACACAGGCTGAAGGAGTGTGAAGTTATTTTGTGTATGTGGCTTGGTCAGGAAGTCTTTGAATCTCTCCTGTAGTTTCTAAATTAATTCCCAGGGAGTGTGGGGCCTGCAGCTCAACTCCTAGACGTGATAAGTGTGACTATTCACATGCCTTCAGTTTTTGGGAAGGCTAAAAGAAATGTGTCTTTTTGGAATGTCTTCTGAAAAACACGGACTGCTTATTTTTCCCCCCTTTTAAAAAAGTATTTATTTATTTATTACCTTTGAAGTGACATTGAGTCTTACCATTTAATCTTCCTTCCTGCTGATGCTGAAAAAATGCCACTGCTAGTGTGATACTATTTCAGAGATAGTGAGGTTTTGGGGCCTGCCTGAGTAAAGGCAGCAAGTCTTTTGTTTACCTCCCTTCCTGCTGTACTCCTGCTGGGGAACATGACTTGTTCCTTCGTGCCATGGAGAAGCTCTTCGATCCAGGCCCTTGATGGTGAAGGTGGTGGAGATTCTAGGGATTTTGTGTTTGGGTGCTTGTGTCCTGTGATGCACTGGCATCACTGTCAGCAAAGTTGCTGATGGTATCAACACAGCTGCCATTGCTCTCCCAATCACTCCGGAAAATACCAAAACTCCTCTCCTGACTTGAGCAAATGTCAGGTGTTGTTACTAATCAGTTTTTTCCTTCTTTTCTCCGCTAATCTTCCTTGAGAAGTCCCTGTGGTAGCCTTAAAGAGTGGATCAGCGCTTGAATTTTCATCCTTGTAAACATGGTACTCCTGTGTGCTGACTTAAAAATCCTATTGAAAGGTCTTATGCTGCTGTTTGGTTTTTGAAATATTTCAGATAGGCTCTCATTGTCTGTGACTGCGTGCTTGTTTATTTACTTACTTATCCGGGTGCCCTTTGGTCGGCTGGAGGGCTTCAGTCATTTTTGGCTGCACTTTGGTAGATCTTTTACGTGTGGTTAGCAAGCATGGTTTAGAATTCTTATGTCTGAGCAAAATTACAGTGCACTTCTGCCAGCATTGTGGTGGGAGTCAAATGGTGTCAGAACCATCTGAAAAAATTTGCTTTGAAATGATGGAGAGCTGCAGCAGACAGGTTCACTTGGCCAGGCTTACCTGTTTTACAGCCTGGGTTGGCCACAGCCACATCTGAGCCCTGCCCTCCTCCAGCCTGCCAGCTTTCTGTGCCATCGGTAGCTGCCCTGCCTCCCTTTAGGGACAAGGAGACTTTGGAGATGAGGCAGGACTTGGTAGAGGTTGATGGAGAAGAGACAGGAGGAAGGAGCAGAGGGGCTTTGGCATCAAGAGATTGATTCACTAGCACTGGGTGTTAGTCGGGACAATAATCTGTATTCATCTGTGTCATCCTGGGCTTTCAGTAGGCACTTTCCATAATTGTTTTTGTAATATAGGCTAACCTTTCTGAGGGAAAGAAATTGCCAACAGATTTAAGTATAAAAGTCTGGCTATTGTAAGGGAAAATACATTCTTAGCACATATGGGTAATTGTCTCCCAGAGCTTGGTCTTATCTATTCTCAATTCTCAAAGGATCTAATGATACCATCTCGGTGGCATTTCCTCAGGAAAGTTTGTAGCTCAGATCCCCTACACCACCCTGGCCCTGCCCCAGCCACTGGGAAGTGGGGGGGTCAGGGGGGAGAGGGAGGACCATATGGAAAGTTTTCTAAGGGAGACAGGAAGCAAAACAGGATTCATTGCCCCTTTCAGCTGCTCTTTGCTCCACTGAGTGCCCCTTTGAGAGCGCGTTGGCCATGACTGGGTGTAAGCACGCGTCACCCTGTGCGCCTTTGCCTGGGCCATTGTGTTCATGTCTGCAGTGTGCTAATCTCCTGCATGTGATCAGTCTCCTTTCGGTGTCTGGCCTAAGTTACTTAACAGCCAGCAGATTAACTTTAGGAAGATTTTCTCTGGTTTGAGGGGGAAGCCTGTTCTCTTCTTACTGAACGAGGGACTCTACCTTTTGTAAGGGACCAAAGGTACTGCCTGCCTTGGATATGGAATACAGGGCAATGTCATGTGTTACTGGGACTATTTTATAGTGTAGGTCATTTGAGGGGGTTTGGACTTCTATTCTCCCAGCCAAGATCAGTGAGCAGTAAATTGTATAAAGGAAATTACACATGCCATCTTTTCTTGCCCTGGAATCGATAATTTATGTGTATGTCTCTGTGTATATATCTGCTTGTGTGTACATGTATGCATGTACAGATAAACAGTCCATTCATGTAAAAGAATCTGAGGAGACTGTCCAGTCCTGTGCCCCAGGACTGGAGAGCTTTTGTTTGTTAGGCTGTTCCTGGTTATTAATTTGTGTAGCCTCTGGTCTCATGGTACTGCATCCTCAGGCAATCTGTTTCTGCAGGTAACCATCACTGATAAGGAGGACCCTGTAGCTTGTAGCAGCATACCCCCTGATTTCCAGCTGATAAATGAAAACCATCAGGAGCTTGTGTCTTATGCTCAAGAGACATGCTGGTTTTGGTAGGAATGCTGCAGCCTTCACTGTGTCTGCTACTCCTTGTCAGCAATCCTTGACCCTGACTACTTGTTTGCTGGCTGCAGGTGCTCAACCTCCTAGCTCAGCAGCACTGGTTTTGTCTCTGAGCTGTGGATGCTCGTTTTCCTTTTCTTCCCCCTCTCCTTGACAAAGAAGCGATTGGAGTTTTCTGCCAGTCTGGCTCTCTGGCAATGCCCCCTGCTACTGTGCCTGAGGCTAGGGGCTGGAGGTGCGGGAGGGAAGCTGTCAGGGGTCTGCTCCTGGCAGCAGTAGCTCACCTTTAGATGGGTTATTAGCTGAATCCCCAAGTCACACCCACAGACATCTGCCCAGGTCTGGTCTGAATGAGGCATGAACTGCTGGTGCCTGGTGATGGGGTGAGTTGTGGGTCTAACTGTGAGTGCAGCAGTGCTCTGCTCAGTAGTCTGCTCAGGATAGATGGGCTTCATTTGGCATGAGGGACTCGGGAGGAGTTGTTGCACATACATGGGCTTCCTGACCCTGCTGCTTCAGCACCCTGATTTCTGCTTATGTTCTTGAGGTTTTCTTGCCCTTTAATTTTTCCCATTTTTTGCCTGTTCTGTCTTGCACGTAGCAGCTTCCCTGCTTTGCCTCTGCTTTGCCTCCTTACCTCCAGACAAGGACAGGAACAAACTTCCTGCAGTTTGGCTGAAGCTCAAAACAGAACAACCTTCTCTTAAACACCCACTTTGTTTTGGTGGGCAAGGTGGCAAATCTCTTGGAAAGAACATTTGCACCACTCGTGCTTTCCTCTTTTGGGATCAATACATCTTTTTTCAAATATGATAATTACTGCAAGTGATCAAATCACCCATGAATACAAGTGATTCTGTACTTTAAAAGTAACTTCTGGCAAACTAGACCTTTTCATTTCCTCCGGCATCAAAAAAGGTGACTTACTTTACCCATAAACACCACCAACCTTTCTGTTTCCCTGGCTTTAGCTGAAAGAATGTTCTGAATAGTCCTATATTCATCTGGCCAGTGTGAGAGAGCCTGCTTTCATGGAAGCATGTTTTGAAAAGGCTTAAGTTACAGTTATGTTGTCCTCAAAAAACCAGAATTTGTTTTCATAGCTGAGGACAGAATAAATGGATTTCTTTAAATGACAGTATTTTTAGCAAAATTGTGGGGAGTAGAGTAGTAGAAAAATTGTGTACAGCTGAGATAACATTTTATTTTATTTACTTATCTGTGTTTTTTCCCTGGTTGAGAGCTAGCACAAGGTATTGTCATTGCATGAGCTCAGCAGAAAAGTCAGATGCTAATTTCTGTTCTTCAAGAAAGGAACAAGAGCTGGAGAAACTCCACTCTGCTGTTGAGCTGATCTTTATTAGTAGTAGCCTATGATCTAATCTGCTTCTTCTTGTTAACATAGTTTTTTTCCTCCTCACAATGTTCCAAGTCAGCTGGATGCCCGTCCATCCGTCCATCCCTCTGTCCGTCAGTCCATCCATCCCTCCATCCCTCTGTCCGTCCATCCATCCGTCCATCCCTCTGTTTGTCTGTCCCTCCATTCGTCCGTCCGTCCATCCATCCGTCTATCCGTCCGTCCGTCCATCCGTCCATCCTTTTGAAGTCCATGCTTTTGGTAACAGCAGCTAAAATCATGGGACCAGGAGTCTGTCTTAGCCTTTCCAAACTACTCAGTTCCTTGGCACTTCACTGAATGCTTGCCTGAAAAGGGGAAAGGTGGATATTATTCTCCTCCTGACAGGGTTCATCACAGTTCTACTCACACAATGCTAGTTAATTGTGAAGCCATGCTGAAAGCAATGTCCTTGGCAGCACTAAATTTTTCTGGTTGAACTTTTTGGCATGAAAGTGGCTTTTAGCAACCTAGTACTCATGAACCTACTTCCTTAATTTATAAATATTAGATTAGAAGAATTAAATGTCTTCTGATTTTATTCTTAAAGCTAATGAAAGTGAAGTAAATCATGCTTATGGATGACCTGCGATGTAAACTTGCTGCTGTAAAATACTCTGCCAAGTAGAATACTATAACGAAGTAAATCCTGTAAGCCTAAAGCTTAATTATTGGTTTGATTTAGGCATATACACAAATGCTAAGAAAATACTATAACTTTGGGTTCTAGTGTTAGTTGTAATTCAAGTTGTAAAACAGTTTCCATGATGAGCCTCAGATTGGAGACTCTCTTTCCCCCCCCCTCCCTTTCCTGTCTTGGCTGACAGTTTGCATCTGGCTTGTTCTCTCTTGAGGTTGCTTTGAGTGTTTGTGCTAGTGGTTTTGTTCTGGCCTTGGAAATCAGGAGGGTGATAGGAATTAGTTCCCTCCATCTGACTCAGTTTTATCCTTTCTTTTATAGTGGGTTATAGAAAACATTCAAAGCTAGAGGAGAAATTTGCATTAGGGAAAACTTCATAGCTCTTGAGATCTGTTTTGTATTGATAAAGCAATTCCTTTGGTGGAAGAGGGCCCTGAGAAACTGTCTTCATCAGAACTTCACAATATTTTGTTAGAACAAGGACTATTAAATAGTATCACAAACCCTATAGGTTAGAGCTGTGGCGATTCTAACAAAATCATGTTTGTGGGGAGACAGTGTGATAAGCATTGTCGAAATTGGGTCATGGAATATCTCCTTTGAGCCCTGCAACAGGAGGAGCAAGCTTCAAGAAGTATTTTTTGTGTTTGGTGTATTTTTGGGGGTGTATGTGAGTTTTTCTGATGGATTTTAATACTTTTCTTGTCAGCCTGGTTTCCTTTTTGATCACTTTAGAGGACATTTTACTAATCCCAAGCATTCTAAGGTTTCTCCATCCAGGTTACCAAGAGGCTGGGAGCTTGCAGGACCTGAGTGTTGGACATGAGGCAGCCAGAGGAAAGATCTGAATTTGCAGCAATGTTTGTTCAGGCCAGGCATTTTCCAGACGGGAATTTCTGCCCTAACTGGGACAGGATTAAACTCTTGGAGTATTTGCTGTCTGGGATAGCTTGAGTGCACATGCTTTCCTGAGTGAGGGCACCAGGCCGTAAGCGCTTTGGACTAAGCGGTTTGCCTGTGTGGGTGGCTGGACGGTGTCTAACACAATGCTGATTTGCTCATGATTTGAGGCCACTGAGTGGTACTGCAGTGCAAATAGGAAATAAATTGACACTATGCCACACTCTCACGGTGAGCCTGTGTAAATCCATTCAGTCCCATAGCCTGTTGTTCCAACATTTAATTAGTGTTCAGTGCGAGCTTCCCCCAGTGCCCAGACCACATCGATAGATGGGAGAGGTTGCAGCCTTATCTTTTCCCTTCCTTTGCAGAATTAGCTCTCTGGTTCCCTTGTGCTCCTAATGGAAGAATTCCTGTTGAGTTCCCATTGGCTGCACATCAATTTGTGCCTTTCTGAGCTGTGGGGATGTCCCAAACTCCTCTAATCTGCCTGGAGTGCAATTCCACAGGGAGGACTTCTTTGGCTTCCTGTGCTTCATGCTGGGTTGGATCCTCAGGATGAGGCTGGTGAGGAACTTGTGTGAGCTTCAGGCTTCCTACTCACCCCATGTGAGGCATGTCCGCATCACACTGTCCCTGTGTGGTGTCTTCAGCTGTTTCCCGTTGGGAGCTGGTGACATCATGTGTATTTTCAGTGATGTAGAAAAACTGCCTGGCAAATCCAGCCTTGTTCATTTGTTCCTATGGACATCTTGTACCTTGAAAAATAACCTGCAGAAAACATCTGCATGCAGGGGTGTATTTACTCATGCTGTAGATACCCGCTATGAAGTTTCTCCCATCTGTGTTTCTGCCTAGATGGATTTATTTAATTTATAGCTTGCTGCAGCTGTGGCTGCAGATGTGGGAGTCTGTCTGCTCTATCCGCAGACCCAGGGCCGGCTCTTGCTCAACCTCTGCTCCTTTTTCTAGCGTTTTTCTGGGGTTTAGGATTCTCTTTGATCTTTGGCTCGCCTAGGAAGGAATGAACTGTGTAAACCTGAAGGTAATTGGTTGTTCTACTCAACAAAAAAGGCGCTCTGTCTTTTTTTCCTGCAGTAGCTTAATTTTTGCCATGATTTTCCCTCTTGCTTTGCTTTAACTGTTGGTGTTTGGGCATAGTAATATAAAACAAGCAACAGTGAGGGTATAAAATAGTTATTTATAAAATACTGTGCATGTGACTTCCACATCCTCCACAACTTCTTGCTGTAAGCTTGGTCTTCTTTTATAATGCAGGAAACCTGATAACTTAAGAGAAATGCGGTATAGCAGATTGTTGGTATCAAACCTAGCACTGGAAAGAGACAGAGAAGGGGCTCAGGGAGGAATTGCACTTCCCATTTGCATGTGATGTGAGGTCAGATATGCATTTGTGCTGAGCGGTGCTTTGGTGACCTCTGTCATTCTGTTAAATGACTAATCAAATAGATAGCTAAATGCCTTCCAGTCCAAATTGTTTGTCCCCCTTTCTCAACAAAGAGAAGAATAACACAATTTTAGCCCACTGTGCTGTTCCCTACTGTGCTATAGTGTGGGCCTCATAGAGGGCTTTATGTGAAACTTGGCATAGGGAGAAGATAATTGGGCTTTTGCTCATTTTTCTTACTGTTCTGTTAAATTCACGATGCACTTTGCTCTAACCAGTGCTCATTACATACAATCTTATAAACTGCCTTGCTAACATACCTTAGTAATATTCTTGTGGTTCAGAGACGCACAAAAACACCAGGCAGAGGTTGATCTTAGGACCTGATTAATGATATCTGCTGCTCCTAGGGGTCGAGGGTGCCAAGTCCTTCCAGCTGGATGTGTAGTGCAGTTTATTTAAATAGCTGTAACTCATGCAGCTGGGCGAGGAAGGAGGATGAGGCTGTGTGCCCACTGAAGTGTCATGGGAGGAGTGGGCTACACCCAAGTTCTTGGTGATCCTCCATCACAGCATCGAATGAATCATGACCTGGGGATCTGAGGATCTTAAGCTTCAGTGCAGTTCCTCAGGGGTCCCAGCTTGCTCTGCAAAAATTGTCATTTGAGAGTAGGATGTAAACCTGCAGCAAATGCTAGGTGGATTTTAGAGTACAGAAGAGGGTCATTGCTGGTGGAGGGTGCTGCACAATCCCAGGCTGCTACTTGTTTCTGGAAACTTCTTTCTTGGATTTGCAGAATTTTAAAATAATATGGCATAGAGTGAGCCATCAGTTGCAAAGTGTGGGAGGAGTTGGCCTGCATTAAAGGCAGTCTTTTCTCACCACCTCTGAAATACAGAGCCTTCAGAGGATCTAGTGACTTTTAATTTTAGAAACAAGAACACCTTAGATCTGAAAGTACACCAGCAGCTGCAGCTCCAAACCAGGCAAGGTGTAGAAGTGACAGTGCTGAAGCAGTGGAGTTTTGTCGTGAGAGACAAAATGTCTCTGCAGAGAGGGAATTCAGAAATTTATTTCATTTTGCTTTGCTTTCAGGCTTATAGATAAATATCTGAATTTCCTCTACATCAGCAAATCTTGGATTTACAGCCTCTTGAAGACATTCACATGATGCTGTTAATGTTTGTTCAACAGACCTTCCATTACTAAAAAAGCTACTTCTTTTGGAGACTGTCTTAACCTGCTCATTCCCTTTTGCCATGCTGAAGTGCAAGAATTAAGAATAATCCTTCCCAAAACCCTTTTCTTCCTTTCCATCTTTAACATGGAAAACATTACTACTCAGAAGCTCAAAGTCAGAATGCATATACTCTTTGAAAAACCATACCACCTTTTCAGGAATAGGAGTTGTGGGTTTTTTTGTGGCTGTTTTGCTTGTTTGTTTTTAATTTGTTTTGTTTTTATAATATATGGAATCAAGATTGAAAAATTAAAAGGTGGTGGGATCTCATCTCACATGAAGCAGTAGTAGTCACTACTGCCTTTTTAAATAGGCACTCCTCTTCCTTTTCATCCTGTCTGCCAAACTGCAGTGTTGTTTGCAGTATGCCTTTTTATGAAGGCTGGGAAGCCACGCCTGCCTATAAGCTGCTCCCGAGTCCTTTGTTCCAGCCATGTTGAAGCACTTCCTCAAAGTCAGAGGGATTGATCCCACTTTCAGGGGCCACTGCAGCCCAGTTGCCTTCAAATCCAAGATTTATCCAGCTGGGACACTGCCTTTGAGCTGTTGTACCAGGGGTGTTACTGGTCATGCCGTCATACCACAGGGGCAGTGGGATGGGACCCATGCCCTACTCTATTCCCGTCCACCCTCTCCCCTGTACTTCTGTCCAGCAAGGAGAGGTGTGCTGGAGCATCCTGTCCTGCCTGGCCCCCAGCATCTGCTCCAAAAGGACACTGACCTCTAACAGGACTTGGTTCTTTTCTGCTTGCCCTGGGATGTCCCACAAGGCATCAGTCACCCATATTTAGACTAGAAACTGAACTGCAGGATGCTGGCAGTCTGGTCTCAGCCTCTTGCTAGAGGAAGAGGAAGTCTGACTCAGCTTCCTTGGTTTTCCCTCAGCACCCATGATTTTGTCTCTTTGCTTCTGTGGTGTCATCTGCTCTCCGGATCTGGCATGGCACTGAATGTGCCTGATGCTTCTGATGGATGTGTCCGCTGCTGTTTCCTGGTCTCAAATGGCCACTCAGTACAGAGAAGTTTCAAATACTCTTGTAAGGCATTAGTCCTAATAATATTTAGTTGTTCTTTAATATGTTCTCTTTCTGTAGCAGCTTTCACTCAGGAACATCAAAGGACTTTTTTTACCAAACATTTATGAATTACATCTGACAGCACAACTATAGAGTTAGTATTTTTATGGATTAAAAGAAAACAACTGAAACAAAACAGAAATTTGAGTTGCATGTTCAAAATTGCACAGGAAATGGAAAAAAGATTGCACAGCTGAAGTGGAAACGTATCATCTCCTTCCAGACCTCTCTTCTTGACATGCATTCTCCCATTTCCCACTGCCTTGCGGTGACAGACACCCCAGATTTGTGTATATGTTCATGTGTCTCTTTCAACGTGCTTCATATTGCTCAAGACAGTAATCCCCTTGTGAATTTGGATTTTGAAGTTTCTTATAGTGTTCATGGCAAGGCTGGAAAACTAGAAAGCGGGGGGTAGGGTGGGAGGATCAAGGTCTGGGAACTGACTCTACCTATTGAATCCTGGCAATGTCACATCTCCATGTTGTCTTCCAACCCCAAGTCCATTGTTCATGGGAGGACCTTTCTGATACTTCTGTGTTCTCTTGTAAGCCATGTTAGAACTACCTGCTGGGTTTAATATGAAAAAGATGGTCGGCATGTTTTTCAATGCAAAGGCAAGATGCAAATGTGTGCTCTTTATCTGCTGGATGCTTCACATCTGAGGAAGTGAAAGGTGGTACAAGAAAATTATTTCTTGTGGTAGTGGATTTTGCAGGGTAAGGCTTGAAAAGAGTAGAAGGAAACGTTTGCAAACTGAGAAGATTTAGAGGAGTGGTCACAAGGGTAGAAATGAAGGTGCTGTTTGGGTCAGTCTGTAACTGCATAAGTGAGCTGCATGAAAAATGCTAGCAATGCTAAGATTTAAATGTGTGTAGAAGTTTCTCCACATGTAATTTTATATGTGCAGAGGTCCTCTGGTACAACTGTTGCTTTCAGAAGTAATTTGGCAGAGAGCTTATGGTGTGCTTGAGAGTTTTGCAAAAACATTTAATGCATATTTATTAGTTAAGTTTTAAAATATTTCTTACTAGTACTTTTTCATAGGCCTTAACTATCTCAGTTTTGTAGGCTTGAGAAGCAAGTTTTGGATATTGTAGCAGACAAACAACGCAGAAATTTGTTTCTTCCCGCCTTTGAACATCAGGCACTATTTTTTGCCCTATTGAATTTGAGGTACCTGTAATTTTATCAAGATCCTCCATCACAGCCAAAGTGGTGGGAAGGACAGGTAGAGTCCAGTCTTGGAAGTGTCTGTGTCTAGCTGTGGTGAAGAGAATCATCATTAAATCTCATTAATGGCATCATTAAATGGATAAGCCTTCTTTAAATCTAGCTTTGAGGAACTGAATTATCTTAATCTTATACTGGCAGTAAAGTCCCCAACACTCTGGAGGCAGTGTTTTTTTCCCCCATTAGGAATGAAATTTGGTACAAAAGGAGACTCACTTGTGCAAAAGGCACATGGATGGGTTCTGATGGTAGATGGGATTACTAAATGTTGGCTTTTGCTCATCCTTATAAGCTCTTGTGTGCACACTTGTTTCATGGACTTGTCTGATGCTGTCGTGTTGACACCTTTTGTGAGGATTAATGTTGCTGGAAGCACTCTTGCTTCCTCGTTTTTCTTTGATTGTTCCTTCTAGCTTTATGGAGGGGTGCTACCTCCTTTGTCATGGTATATCCATGCAAAAGATTTCTTTGTCTGAGTTTGGATGTTCGAAGTGAGCAGAGATGTTAGGAAAGAAGCTCCTCCCCTCCCTTGGATGATTTTTAGATTGCTCAGCTACAAGTGAGTGTCACATGGGATTCAGTGTCAGGTAATCTTGATTGAAGAAAGGAAGGCTTTGCTCGTCATTCACGAGGTGATTCTAGCTGGGGGCAATGAAATCCTAACAATAATTTATTATTATGTTCTCTCTTGAGATTCTGTTTTCTGAGATGGAGTTGTCATGGCTGGGAGTACTGAAGATCTGATGTGGAGGAAGAGATGAAAGATAAGGCTGTACTTGCACCTACATGCCATAAATTCAGCTCCGTTGCCATTGACCCATCCAGCAGTAAAAATACAAACAAAAAATCTCTTATTTGTTTACAGTTTTTACCTCCTGTCTCTCAGGGCTCTGCCAAGGCTGTAGCATGGCATGGCTCCCCAGGGCAGCTGTGCCAGGCCAGACCTGCAGACCTCCATCTTTGTTCCTTCCTGGGGCTTGTCTGTCATCTCTGCTGTTTTTGACGCACTCTTTCTCTAAACCACCTTGAAAGCATTGGGTGGAGGATCTTTCAAAAACTGAGAGCAGCATCTAGCAAAGGCCACATGGTCAGTTAACACTCGAGGTTCCACCATAGGGCAGCCTGGAGAAATGTAGCCTTCTTTTTAAGTGAATTTCCTTGAAGGAAT
The DNA here is from genome assembly GCA_013399455.1 of Anthoscopus minutus. Classification (NCBI taxonomy): domain Eukaryota; kingdom Metazoa; phylum Chordata; class Aves; order Passeriformes; family Paridae; genus Anthoscopus; species Anthoscopus minutus. Next base: position 138,500 of record VWYI01049982.1, on the reverse strand, counting down.
CAGACTTCATTTAAGCATATCATGTATCTCTCTAGTTTGTTTGCTTGGAAGGTATTGGCACAGGCTGTGACTGGCAATGATTTCTATCCTGAGACCAAGATAAAATTTGTCATTAGGAAGGGTATACTTTTCATTGAGTGTGTGACACATTCATAGGAATCCTCAAAATAAAACAAATTAATTTCTGCCTGCGATGAACATGAAAATGAAGACTGGAAAGCTGGAGTAATCTACTTCAAATTCCCCCTGATTGTTTTTTCTGTTAGTTTTCAGTTGTTTGTACTGTAGCTAAGGACAGTTCTTAAAGACTTTAATGCAGCCGGCAGCTAAGACTTCACATTTCTCTCTTGCCACCTCTTGTTGAATTTCACCCACTGATTTCAGTGCTAGCTATAAATGCAAGTAGCAAGCAGTATAATTAGGTAGATTAAACCTCTCTTAGTTACAGACTTATTCACATAGTGGAGAAGTGTTGGGTTTCTTCTATTTTTTTCCTTTTGCTCTGGAATAGTCTCTCCTGAAATTCTCAAACTAATGAGCAGGCTAAATGGAAACCGAGCATTTTAATTTTTAAAGTGTATATAGAAGGTAGTTTGGAAGCTGCTGAAGTGATAGTAAAAATGAAAATAAGAGGCAGAGTCATCAAAATCCATTAAAGTAAAACCAAGCACTTGCTATTTTTTTCTTAAATGGAGTGCTCATGTTTGCCAGTAACTTGTATCTGTTTACTTTCTTTGTCCCAACCATTTGGTTTCACAGTGAGGAACCCTTGCTCTATGCTTCTTGCAGATATTTGGATGTTATAGCTCCTCAGTGTTAATTCTTTAGATATTGGATGAATCTACCTCCTTTGCCACTTTCTTGGTTGCACTTAGGGTTTGTGGCAAAAATCAGAAAAGGAAGTCCTTCTATCTTTCTGCTGGTGGAAGGTATAAGCTCCTTTCCTTCTTTCTGCCATATGGGCATCTTAAATGCTTCCAGCTTGGAATTCTCATGTTTATTTGAACTCAAGCCCAGAGTAACATCCAGTTAAGCTTTGGGGGTTTTCTTGACGTTTCAGATGGAAATTCATTGGCAGCTTTGAGCTTTGTTTTGTTTATTTTCTTTCCAGGCATCTCAGTTTGGGATGTGCTGTAGCTAGATTATGAGAAAGAGCACNTTTTATTTTATTTTATTTTATTTTATTTTATTTTATTTTAAACTAAAGCAGCCTCTCAGGTCCTGATCTAGGTAGAATAAGACCTTTGGGACAGACCTGTGTACCTATGGGGACCTGACTGCCCTCCATCAGATTGTGTGTAGCTGCAATGGGTGCCCTTGGCGGAGGGTGAGAAAGCCCCTGGCTTTCCCTTGAAAAGAGCTGGTTGTGGGAGCCTGCCTCCCTGCCACAAAGTTGGGCATAGGTGAGTGATGATGGATATGTGTTTTGGTATGCACATCTATGACTCTTGTGTGTTTTTCACTTTCAGTGATAGTGGAGCGGCATTCCAGTCAGAGTTTAACAGCTTTGCCAGAGACATGTCTCGCAGGGCTGAGCTTTGCTGGCTGTGCCCAGCACTCCTTTCCTTTGTGCCCTGAAGTTCCTGAATGTCGGTAGTTTCCCTGTGTGATGAAGCAACCTCACCTACTGGGCTGGTGGGTGGGGTGGGATTCTGACTTCCATCACAGTCTTCTCACTCAGAGCAGGGGATATGGGTGGTGACGTGGTCGTTGATCCTCAGATTTAGAGCATGGTACCATAGTCACCCTTGGCTTGTCTGTGTGCTTGATGGGGCTGCCCCACACTTGGCATAAGTATGCATCTGTCCATGTGTGTCCATAACTGACAGCACTTTTGGCTAAATTTTGTCTTGCATGTGCTTTGCCTGGTGATCCATGGTTCAGTGAAATTCCTTTACTATTGCTTGTGCTTGTGTTTTGCAAAACAAGCACTTGGACTTGTTCTGAATTCTACTTTGACAGCAGTTGCAATAGCTGTGTGCTATATAATTGAGCAATCTATTCCAGCATTCCATCTTCATGTTTTCGGTGCAGACATTTAACAATAATAAACTGTAATGCTCTTTCAGTAATTAGACAAGTGGCTGTAAATTTATAAGGTGAACTTTAAAAGCATTGGAACTTTTGTAAATCCAGTTTTATCGCCATTTAAAAAATAGTTACTTTGTTTTAGCTGTCCTCATGGTGGTGTAATTTGGGACAGGCCCATCAGGGGTGTGAGACCCTTCCCCAGCATCTTGGAAATCCAGTCCTGCTGGTGATACAACATTCAGACTGGTGGAAAGGACTTTGTTTTCTTTCCCTGATGGGAGCAGGGGATAGAAGTAGTAGGGCGGCATCACAGCTGATTTAATTTTGTTTTCAGTGCATGACACTTAATTGGAAGATTGCTTAATTCTAGGAACTGCTGTTCTGCACCACCATACCACATAATGTAATTAGGTCATGGCTGTAGTGTTTGGTTGGAGTACCTGATTGTGATTAACACAACTGTTTTCCAGATTCAAGTGGTGATTTGTTTAAATTGTGGGTGGCTTTTCAGGCAGTGTTGCTCAAACTTTGTAGCTAGGTTTCCATATATCCTAGGAAAGTAACTGAGCAGAAACCTTAAAACAAGTGGAGGGCTTCTACTGTTAAAAAAAATTACTTTCTAGTGCCTCCCCACTTCAATAGTTTTTGTAAGGTTGGAGGTGGTGGAACGAATGGTAAAAAAACAAAGTTTGGCTACAGCTTTGTCATTATGTATATCTGTGTTTTAAGGATTAAAATTTTTTAATGTTTAAATTCTGAGTGGGATTAAGCAGTATTTTCACTTGTGCATACTGAGCAAAAACTTACTGGAGGATTCCAGGCTCTTCCCCTGGTCTCTGAGCTGCGGTAGCTGAGATGACCGGTTATTTTGCAAAGAGCCGTGCAGTGGGAGGCACAGTGGGAGGCAATGTGCTGGCTGCAGCTGTGCTGCAATCCAGATGTATCTGGGTGCATCCTTCACAGTCAGCTGCATCTGCTCTTGGAGACACCAGTGTAGTGGCAGGTACATGGGATCTTTCATGACTGCCCCTTTGGAAACCACCCAGCTGGGGATGGAAACTTTGGGTGTGTAGGGTGTTCCTGAGTCAGGGCTGAATGATTGCTGGAGAAATACTTTTTTTGTTTGCAGGGGACTTTCCATCTGAACTTTTTATAGGTTCCCATTAATGTATTTGGGGAGATGAGGTGATGGGCCCAGAGATGATCAGCCTGCTGTAGTCATCAGCGGGGCTGCTCCACTGTCTGCTTCCTTTATGTTGTGTCCTGGTCCTCAGTGAGAGTGTCCCTGCTGCTCCTCCTGTTTATGTGTCATGCCTGCCAAGATGTTCGCAGGGCCAGAGGGACAACTTTGTTGCCCATCTGGGTGGAGTGTTCTTCCTTTGCCACCTGAGAAGTGGTGCAATATTACAGAGGTTTCATGGATAGTGATGCTGGGCTAAACTGCCTGGCTATAATTGGCTATAAAATGTATGAGTCATGTTCCTTAGCTGAATTTTGATTGTTGCTCCTCTTTTGCAGTCTGGGGCAATAGTAAGTTGTCTTATTTGTTCCAGTTTACTGAATGATTTACAACCAAAAGCTTGGCCTTTCTGACTAGCAATTTTTATATTACATCTAATGGCAGTTGTGGTCCAGAGTAGTGACTTGCGGTTTACAGGAATGGCTGATGTTGGATCATGAGCTGAATAACAGTTTTATAGTGTGTTGTGGTGTCATGAGAAAAGAGATTTTTATTTTTCCCAAAGTGCAATTGTTGCTAGAAATACTAAAAAAGTCTTCATTGTGTATCCTACCTACAGCTACAGAAGGTGTGTGTATTGGGGATGAAAACCACAGAATCATAGAGTGTTTAAGTTGAAAAAGATGTTTAAGATGAAGTCAACCAAGCAACGCCAAGTCCCCCACTAAATTAGGTCCCCAAGTGCCACATCTGCATGTGTTTTGAATATCTCTGCAGATGGTGACTCTACCATTTCCATGGGCATCCTGTTCCAATGCCTAACCACTCTTTCTGTGAAGAAATTACCCCTAATATCCAATCTAAATCTACCTTGGTACAATTTGAGTCCATTTCCTTTGGTTCTGTCACTTTTTTGCTTAGGAGAAGGGACTGACTCCCACCTCGCTAACAGCCTCTTCAGGTGGTTATAGAGAGCAGTAAGGTCTCTTGTGAACCTTCTTCCCCAGGCTAAACACCCCCAACCTCCTCATCTGCTCTTCACGGGGCCTGTGCTCCAGACCCTTCACCAGCTTCTCTGGGCACGCTCCAGCACTCAATGTCCTTCTTATAGTGAGGGGCCTGGAACAGAACACAGGATTTGAGATGTGAACCACTCTGTTTCTGATACAGGCCAGGATGCTGTTGGCTCACTTGGCACATTCCTGTGTTTCCTGCCCCTTCTTCCAAAGGTCATAAACTCCTTTTTTCTCTTAAGTTCCACCCAAAGGGCTTTATTCAGCCAGGCCGCCCTTTTTCCGTGCCAGCTTGTCTTTCATCATATGGAGATGGGCTGTTCCTATGCTTTTAAGATTTGCTTCTTGTATAATATCCAACCTTTCTGGACCCCTTTGCTCCTCAGGGCTACCTTGCAACAGACTTTGTCACCCAGTTTCCCAGACAGGCCAAAGTGATAGTTCTGCTGCCCTCCCCCTTACTTAAAATCTGAAAATTCTACCATTTCATGATTGCTTTGCACAAGAGTCCTCCAACCATCACATCACCCATCAGTCCTCTGTTCACAAACAGCAGTCCTAACAGAGCAGCTTCCCTAGCTGTCCACATTTGACCAGCTGCATCAGGAAGTTACAATCTTCCATACTCTCCAAGACCCACCCGGACTATTTCCTCTCTGCTGTGTTATATTTCCAGCAGACGTCTGGTAAGTTAAAGTTCCCCATGAGAATAAAGGCCAGTGATAATGAGATGACTTCCAGCTGCTTGTACAATATTTCATCTGCCCCTACATCCTGGTTGGGTGGTCTGTAACAGACTCCTACCAGGATATCTGCCTAGGCCTTCCCTCTGATTCTTATCCATAAACACTCCACCCTGTCATCACCATCATTAAACTCTAGGCAGTCAAAACACTCCCTAACACACAGGGCTACCCTACCACCTCTCCTTCCTTGCCGGTCTCTTCTGAACAGTTTATAGCCATCCATTGCAGCTCTCTAGTTGCACGAGTTACCACACCATGTTTCTGTGATGGCAACTATATAATAGTTTTCCAGCTGTGAGATGACTTCCAGTTTCCCTGTTTGTTGCCCATGCTGTGTGCATTGATGTAGATGTGCTTCAGTTGGTCTGTTGATTCTGCCATATTTTTGTGGGAAAAAGGTGATTTTTTGTGTGACCATTCTCAGATACTTCTGTGGTTTCCTAAACACCAGTAAGCCATTCTATCTTTGCTGTTATATTAACCTCCATCTCCAGCCTTCACTAAGACTGCAGACTGAAGGACCTTGGTAAGCACACTGTCCCTCAAATATTGGCATGGTTCTCCCAGGCTTATCTCTAGTGATTCTGGTTTTATCCCTTTTTACTTTTAAACCTAGTTCAAGGCTCTTTCAGTGAGCCCTGTTAACTGCTGTCCTGGGATCCTTTTCTCCCTTTGAGACAGGTGTACCCTGTCCATTGCCAGCACGCCTGCTGTAGACTAATCAATGACCAAAACCCCCAAAACTCTGCTAGAGACACCAGGCTTAGAGCCAGGTATTGACCTGCTGACTCTTCCTGTAGAAAGAAACCTAACAAAGCCTTTTGCACCAAAATAACTTTTGCTTAATCTATGTTTTATTTGTACCCTGAGTTGACAGCAAGGCAGGTAAGGACCAGCTGCAATGGCAGCAGGACTGCACCCTTGCTTTGCAGGTTCTCCCAAGGAATTTTTTTCTCTTTTTATTTGCCACAACTTGGTCTGTGAAAGCCTGTAGTGTGTTATTTAAGAGTGGTGAACGTGTTTTGACTAGTATTTGGGAGGCACTTGGTGTGTTCTTGAGTATTTGGTAAAAAGTCATTATTGGAGAACACACAGCCTCCATTTCCTTAATGCTGTTCTTTTCCGTGGATTAACCTGTGAGCTCAATGTGTTGCATAATGGCTTTTCTGTCGTCTGTCCCTTTCACATAATAAATATGTTTGCCACAGACTTTGGGAATGCAACTTACATACTACCCAGGCAGCAACAGAGAGGAAATGGCATTGGTCCTTCTTTTGCTAAATAAATAAATGGTTCTGTAATCTCTGAGATTGGAGAGTTGTTGTTACTGACTCTGGTATAGAAAGAGTTGTTAGTACAGGCTTGAATTTCTGAGTCAAGCTCCTGCTGACAAAGCAGAAATAGTTTGAGGTCTGAAAATACTGCCTAAGTATTTGAAAATAGTTGTGTGGACACGAAGCTGTTTACAGATCACTTGCTGGCCACCAGCCAGTTTCTCAAGGACAAGGTAGTTTGGATTTTTTTTTCCCCATTAGAATCACAGCTGTACTTGGCAGGTTATCAGAAGATAAAAATGCTGGAAATAGGCTCCTGGTGTGAGTCCTCATTTAATTAAAATATATACAACTTTAGGCTAAATATGTCTTGCAAGCAACTTGGTAAAATATTTCTGAATTTGTTCTTATGTATGGGTTTACAGTATAAGGCATGTGATTCCTATTCTTTTCAAGAATGCTTCTTACTGCAGTGCTCCTGCAGCATACCTTGTGCTCTACAAGATGTATTTTAGTTTCAGCAGTTTCTGCCTGGCAAATCCTAGTCCATAGTGGCAAGGAGATGTGATTAACTGAAACTGGCACTGCTGGTGTTTGTAATGGCGAAAGGAAAGAGGACTGAAGAACAGAATATCCTGACTTGGAAGGGGACCCACAACTCTTGATGGAGTGTCTCCCCTCAGTAGGAGAAGTGAAAAGCTCAAAACCATGCCATTCCAGCCCTTTTTGTTGTGTGGAGTAGTATTAATAGTCAGAACTTATTTTTTATATATGTACATATATATGTATATAGATAAATGTACATTTAAGAATTCATTAACTTTTCTTTTTTAATGCTAATCTTCTGGAATTTTTTTAAGGCTGCCAATGTGAAATCTCTCATTTCAACCATGTTGCAATAAAATTCATTACATAGCCTGATTTCCTTGCTCTGCTCAGCTGTATTTTTCTACTGGGAAGTTATACTTTGAAATAGTTCCCCTTCCCCTTGCCCCTCATTAATATTAAGCTAGCAGCTCCTCTCCATGTTGTGTGTTTGTTAGCATCCTGTGATGCAGCTAGACAAAAGGTGGGACTCTTAATGGGGACAGCTGTACAGGGCAGTGCGTGTTGGGCTCCTCTGTGCAGCAGCAACCCCAAAAACATACTAAAAAGTGAAATAAAAAGGCAATTGTTCCCCCTTTTCCCTTCCCACTTATGTCTTTTGCATTTACAATGAGGTTTTGTGCCTTCCAAAACAATTGCCCCATCCATTTAGCATTCTTGAAATAAAAGGAAATGTTGATTTCCATTTATTATCCCTCTTTTCTGCTCTCCAGGAGGCTGCTGGACATTTCAGTATGGTGCCTCAGGCAGCAGGGACCTGAAGCAGCATAGCTGGACACTTGCTGTCTGTGACTGCTGGATGCTGCCCAGGGAGGGACACTGATATCTCACTACCTGGTGATGGCTGTCACCCATTTCTTGCAGCAGATCTCTTTGACAATAGATGGAGTGAACAAGGGTGGTAGGGTGTGTGTAGGCTTATTTTTCCTTCCGTGGTATGACCTCTGAGAATGCTCCCCACAAGAGTGCAGGCTGCTTACAACAGCGGTGGTGCATGGAGGGGCAGAGACTAATCAGAGACTAACCAGGGTTTGATTATTATTTTTTCTACCCCCCAAAGAAAAGTACGTATTTTGTGGCACTTCTGTGTACTCAGTGCCTAAATACTTAAATTTGTCGAGGACATCTCACCCCCTCTTTCTGAAGGGATGTGTCCAGCACTGAGGTGATTTCTCTGCAAGGTGATGGGTGTAAATGAGTGTAGACTTACCTGGGCATGCACAGGGCATTGGTCACAAGGTGTCACTTGCTCCTTTCAGTTAGGAAGCTCTGCTCATCCAGGGTGATGATTAGATGTCAGTATGAATTCATTTAAAAAGTAGTCAAATGAAGAGAAGCAGCCCCAGGCTTTTTTTCATCCAGCCTTATTTTGATGTCACTGCAGAAGGGATGGAGCAACTCTGTCCTTTTTCTGCCATCTCTCAGCTGCAAAAGCACCTGTATTGTTTTAAAATCCTGGTCCACCCGTGTGGGGACCCTGGTAGGTCAGTTTGGCCATGCTTGGTCTGAGGTAGGAACCTTGTGTGGTGGGTGATGTCTCTGAAGTGACGCTGGGTGGTTGTGATGCCATGTGGCAGGCACAGGGCTTGCTCTGATCACCTGTGATTCCCTTCAACCTGAGTAACACAGCCCCTGTTGAAGGGACTTGCTATGGCCATGCCACCAAACTGGGCCATCCCCTCCTTCAGGCAGTGGCCAAGACTCTGTGGAAAGTGTTTTGTGGTCAAAGTGCATGTCAAGGTGTAAGATGAGAAGTCTATATCAACAGACCATGTAGTTTTGTATCTATAAGAACATGTCTTATAATTTTGATCTAAATTCTTTTCTTGATGTTCTCCATCTGGCTCATTTTTAATTATAATTGCCTGAAAAAAATTGTTTTATGTAAAAGAGACCATTGCAGGGCATCCGAAAAGTCAAACTGGTGTTAGGAGGGGTGTATTTAGTGACTGGTGAAGCCATTAAGGTAGGGTGAAGAAGTGGTTTGAATGAGGGCCAGCTGATTTTAGCTGATGTTTCTAAAGGAAGCCAAATGTGCTCCAAGCCAACTGTGTCCACGTGGGAGGTATGCCTGTATTCTGATTTAATTATTTTCTTTTGTTTTAGCTTGGGATTTGGTGGGGTTTTTTTGTTTGGTTGGGGGTTTTTTTACCTTTTTTTTTTTTTGATGTCTTTGAGTAGAGTGCTAACTAAATCATTTAGAAAGACTTAAAACCAGAAAAAAAGCACAAGGATTAATAAAGTCCTTCTCTTTTTGGACAGCTGAAGGTGCAGACTCTATTATTAAAGTAAAGAGAAAATGAGTGATGGTGGTTTCAGTAAAGGTCACTAAATCTGGACGCAGCATAGTGGTGACTGGAAGAGTGGGGTGGTAACTTCAAGGATAGCTCTTGAAGAGGGTATCTTCTAGGCTGGGGTCTCAAGCCAGTTAGCTCAATTGTCCCTTGAGAAGAACCATCTAGTGTGGTGCAGGAAGCTGTGGTGGTCACCTACAGAGTAGCAAAGCATGGTCCAACACACAGCTGGTGACTGGGGTGTCTGGTTGAGAGGCAGCACTTAGCACAGCATGTCTTTCAGAAGATTTTCTGTGGCCTTGTGTGAAAATTGCTGCCAGTGTTGCCAGCAGGCGCCTGTTAGTCAGCCTTTCCTGCTTGGTATTTGAGGAATGAAAAACAGGGAAATCTGTAGCCTTCATATGGTAAAGGAGTGTTTTGTGCCATTTGAGCCAGGAAATGTGTAGTCTTGAAGAGATCCCAGTTGGCTGGATGGGCTACAGTTGACAAAAGTTAACAAAGGACCATCCATAGTCTTAAACTGCACATCTGCACTCCTTTTACTCTGCCCCTTCCACTGCAACATCCCCTTCTTTTGCTATCTTTTTTAATTGCCAGATGAAATGTTTCAGCTTCAGCGGCTGTGAACTGAAACCAGCCTGAACTTCAGGCCTCAGGCTAATCTTTCAAAGCTCCTTGGGGAATTGGTGTTGTTTTCCAGGTGAATTGTCAAGAGAGCTGTCTGCCTTGGCAGTTCTCTTTCTGTCTTCTCCCATCAGACCAAAAGATCTCCTGCTGATGGGTGTGATGAGGTGGACTGCTGTGCTGGGAGTCAGCAGAGACTGAGCAGAGATGCCTCCTAACTGAGCTCTGCAATTGACCTGTCATTATCCTGGGAAAGTTAGATTGTGGCTTTCTGCCATGCTTTTCCCACCATCCTTTCTCCCCCCCTCCCCTTTCTTTTCTTCCTATTTAGGCAATGAACTGTTTGGGAGAAGGAAATGCCTCTGATAATGTATATCCAGCATCTTTCACAGTGGGAAAGCTACCACAGAAGTAGGAATCAAAGTGAAAAATCAGTGAATAGAACTCTCTTTTTTTCTTCCTAGTGGGAAACATCTTTTTGCCCTGTCTCCAGAAGAACAAAACCAATAATAACTGTGTACCTTTCTGCTCATTATTTCACAGAATACAGTATTATACATGAGTAAATTGTCATTATTATTTCTTCAATAGACAGCTAGTGAGCCTGTGGATATCTAAAGCAGGTTAGAGAGTATGTTACTTTCTGTTCTGCTTTCCAGGCATTTGATGTCAAGAGTTAGGGAAGAAGGAAAACACAAGAACTCTGCCATGTTTTTGACTTACACGGTGACAGTCTTTAATAGCTGTGGTTGGTTTGGGTTTATAAATCATCTAAGAGGACGACTTCTTCCCATGTATTTCTGCAGTGGTTTTCCAGGTGTTAGTGCTGAGGTTTTTTTGCTCATTTTTATTCTAGAAATAGTTTTCATGCCAGATAAACATCATCCTTTTTGTTTACACATTCATCTCCATTGCTGGAGCCTGTGATTATTTATCTTATATAATGCAGTGTCAGTAGGAACAGCGTAATTTTGGCTACAAATGCAGTTAGGTAGACTTTTTGCTTAAGAACACTTTAAATTAAAGTTTTTGGTTTTGACTAGGGAGGTTGTTTTCACTTGTATCATTCTGTCTTTTTCCCTGTCAAAAATACATTCTGTTTCCTCCACAAGCACTACTCCCATTTCTTTTCACAGGGAGACCTGGTCTTTTCAGGGAGTGGAAAGAAATCCAGTGTAGTGTCCAGGTTTTCACAATGCAAAGTTGGTTGGTCTACAACTTTCTATGTTGGCTAGTGACAAAAAGAGCTGGTGGTAAACATGACTTGGAATAATAAGTTATCATTTACTGCACTGGGGCATGCAGCCTAATAACAGAGTGTTGCTTCCTGGCCCGTTGCCTCAGGCTGGTAGGAGTTGAGTCAAATGAGGAGCAAAATGGAAAGTTAAGTTTGGCATGGGGGCATTGTACAGCACTCACTACTAAGAGGTGGTACTGTGGTGAATTTTTACTTGATGATATATCTAAATCTGGTCTGCTGCTTCTGTGTGCATTGTGGCAACAGAAATTGGATTAGTAGTTTTTTGGGTTTTGTTTCAAATAAATTCCTCTTCTTTCTAAAACTGTCAGCGTAGAATACTAAGAGCTGGGAGAAGTTTACCAAAGACTTAACTGTGTAGAGTGCACAGCAAAATCCAAACTTGCAAGTTGTGAGTCAAAAATGGTGCATTCCTTCCTTAATGTGTAATATTGCCCCGTATGCTACTTCCATGCCATTTAGCTGGGGAGCAAGCTTCCAGGAGCAGTCTCCTCAAAGGCTCATTAATATGCAGGCCTAAAACTGTGTTAGTAGGGGAATTACATTACTATGCCATAAATATCTTGTATATTTGGGGGGGGGGAGGGGCTGTGGCAAAAAGAGGTAAATTAACTGATGGAATTTCTTTTGCACTTCATTTGCATAGTTCTTCGATAACATTAAGGCAGAAGAAGAAAAAAAGCACCATGGAAAACAGCACATAACACCACTTGCTTTTGAACCTTTCTAAACACAAAATTTTACAGTAATAAAGTGTGCAAAGGAAGAAAGAGGCAAGAAGTAGGTGTATTAAGTGACTTGGAGAGTGTGGGAAGGCTTGAAATTTATAATGTTCTGCAGATCTTGGCAGTCTACCATGGATTCCCCTTGTCCCCTCTGCTTTTCAACATGCATAAAGCCCACTGAGATGAGAAATAAACACCATATTGCTATCAGACAGGACTAGGAATGTGCTTAAGTAGTGGATTCAGTTTAAGATCCAGTTAAATGCTGCAGTGTTGATGTGTTGGTGAGAACTAGAGCTCTATGTAAATGAACTTGCAGTCTGCATGAGAAGAAACAGGACAAGATTTGAGGTTGGCAGTTGCAATTCCATAGAGCATTGCTCATCCCAACAGGCCATTAAAAAATGCAGTGATACAAGTAGTGCTCTTAAAAATATTCTTATCCATCCTTATCCTTGGGAGGAAAAACCAAATGCTTTAATATGAATAAAACCATGAAATGAGGGAGAGAAAGTAGGGAGAATGTGTAAGAAACAAAAAGTAGTTCAGAAATTTTGGTGAATAAAATCTTAATGTGGTCTAAATGAAGGGAATGTGTTGGTGGGCTCATATCCATGGGGACAAGCTGACAGTGCTGATGTTTTCTTGTGGTTCCCATGCTGAAACCCATTAAGAGGCAAACTGTCACTCCCAGAGCAGCATTGCTGCCACTATTTGAAGAAACCTCTGCAGCTTCCTCAGTCCATTGGATCTGGAGAAAAATCACCTTGTGTTTAGCAAGATGCTTCTAGGTTGCTGTTGTCTTCATTGCACATTTCATATCCACACAGCATTCTAGCTATGGGACAGTATCTTGTGATCCTCAGCCTCTGATACTTGGCATCTTGCAATATTTTAAGACACTGCTGTTTTCAGGTAGCATGAGTTGCATTTTGTAATACTGCAGAGCTTTTCAGATATTCAGATGGTAATTGCCAACAATTTGCCTGGAGAAACAAAACTGCAAGAAGCTCTGCCTTGCCGTTGGGGATGGGGATCCCTGGATGCCCTGAGGGGCCATGTGTCCACACTACACTCAGGCAGAGGCCTCATTCTGCATGAAAAATTTTATCCCAGTGGAGTGGTGTTGCTGAGATATGGTGTTTGGATGGAGCCTTGATGGTTACTGCATTTGTGAAGTGCCCTGTGAGCAGAATTTGAATAAATTTTAATCCCAGGAGACTGAGTTCAGAGGGTTTCTCGCATCTGTGATTTCTGCAGTTTTTTCTTCACATTCAACCACGTTGCAATTTTATTATTACTCTTTTTAACACTGACAATTTTTTTCAGAGCAAAAGCTGGCCATGAAAATCTGAGATTGGTTTCCAAAATGGGAATGCTTAGCCTTTTCTTGTTGCAAGCAAAATTATACCAGTGTGTTAATAGTTTGACAGGTCTGTTCTTGAGCAGAGCTGTTAAGCAGATAAACAAACAAACAAATACTCTGCTCATACTTATATGCTGTGCTTGTGATGTTTGTTTTTTCCCTCCCTCTGAAAATATTTTTAATGAGAAGAGTGTGGCTTCAAAATGTCTTTTTATTTCTCTCATATAAATTAATGTCATGCAGGCCATCCCTCCTCCTCCCCATATGGTGTAGATTTTTAGAATATGAGTGCTCCGTACATTATGGAAAGGGTATTTGGAGTAATTTTAAACAATATTCTGAAATGACCAGGGTTTAAATTTGGTCTGGGATACTGAGCAGACCACACTTCCCACACTCTACAGTTTCCTTGTTTTCAGTCCCTTAGGAGGGTTATGTAGAAGCTTTTCGCCTCCCAGAAGAGGCAAAGTGAAACATGAGCAGTGGCTGTGTTCTGCTGTAGCTGGCCCCAGTTTTCATAGGGACACTCCTGGAGGCACCAGCAGGATCCCGTAAAGCTGCAGGGGAAGGATGGTAGGGTTGGTGCACATTAGTCATCCCGTGTGGGCCAGTCTCACAGGGAAGAACATTCACTTCAGAAAAGCTGTGAAGTCGAGCACTGGGAAATTTTAGGTATCTCTCTGGAAATAGCAAGCCCACCAGTAGTCAGTAGATTTAAAAAGACGAATTGAATAAAAATTTCCATGAAAATGGCATCCTGTCCTGCTGCTTCACTCTTCTGCATGCCACATGTTCTGCTTAAGTATACTCTGCCACCATTTTAGCACCTCCACTTTGCTGCAGAGTGAATGGGGAACTGTATTTCACTGCTTTTTAAAAAAGTTTCTCTCCTTAGACCTCTTAGTGTTGTGAGGGTTTTTTTCTTAGAGATATCTTTGTTTCTCTGTTATCTTTAGCATATTCTTTTTGTACCTAAAACTGTATTTCCCATGTCCTCAGGCTTTCAAATTCATTCAGCAAAGCTCTGGAAAATGGGGGCAGATGTAAGAGTAGGCATTTTTCCACCTCATTGTAAGCTATTTCCCCCTCCTTCCTTGTGGGATGATAAGTCATGAGAAGACCACAGGCTTTTGTCATTAGGCAGAGGTCCAGGGTGGGAAATTTGAGTTGGAAATCTCCTGGGCATGCTGAAAGACTTTGGTTCAAGAAGTAGTAAGGTCAAGGTGAGGTCAATGTTGGCTACTGCACACATGTTAAGACCCCTAACTTTGTTTCAAAATCAAAACCAGCTTGAGACCAAGCTGTAAAAAGAAATGCCTGCAATAAAGCGAGTTTACAGAGCAAGCAAAAGCCTGAGCACAGTAATGTATTTATAGAAAGCATGTGGATTGGTTAGTAAGGGGAAGAGTGAAGCACAAGAAGAGTTGTGGAAGAAAGATGAGGCAGTGAATTCTGCAGCGTTTCATCCTTTTGAATGCACCACCAATGCCTGGCCATTACCTCCATGGGGGCATCATAATGTGTGAAAGGGTCAGGATTTCTCTGAAGAAACTAGTGGTTTGGGGTCTTCTGTTCTGGGGTGCTGGTCTCAAAAGACCTGTAAAGAGATTGTTATGTTAGTCTAGGCAAAAAATATACTGCTATTCATGTCCACCATATAGGTTTCTTCCTAGGAAACTCAGAAATTGGTGATGAGAGAAATAAAGGAACTGTGACTTTAGTTAAATGTTCCATTGTCTTCTTACCACTACTTGTAATAAAAGTGAAGAAATTTAACGGGCATACCTGTTGCTAGAGAGCTTGACTGATGCAGATAAGAACCTTTGGAGATGGTGCCTGGGAAAGTGGTTGGGAGACTGGGCTGTTTGACTGGCTTAGGATAGGCTGCTAGGTATTGCACTGCTGAGAGTTAAGTGGAGAGCTGGAAAATACCAATATTAGGACCATTTCTAGGTGCCTGTTTAGGAAAAAAAAAAGTACACAACAGCTAACTGATGTCTGTACCTCATGTAAATGTACACTGGAGAGAAAAAGGCTTTTGTTAGGAGTCAGCCGAGGCGAGTTACAGCCCACCAGGGCTGCAGGGGCCTGCCATGCCGCTTGCCTCCCAGCCCTGTGATCTGCATCCTGCTGGCTCTGGCTCTGTTTCCACTGCAGAACAAACCAGTTTAATTTCCTGGACTGCAATCCCCTACCCCACCCCACAGTTTGCTTTTTCTATGTTAACTTTCTGCCATTTTAGTGATCTCAATCAGCTTATCATATGATACAATGAATACCAGAAGGAGCTCAGTGCTCCTGGGAGAAATATGTGACAGGAGGCTGGAAGGAGGCAGGGGAAGGAAGGGTAGGAGCTCCCTGCTGCAGGAACTGCTATCTATTAACTCATCTCCAGCTGTACTGAGAAACTGTACCCTTACTGTGGTGTAGCTGAAGGGAGATGACATCTTGTTCTTGTATAGCCATTGTGAGACAATCAAAGAGAGCTCTTGCAGGTCTGATTCATCCCTTGCAGAAACCTCACTTTTTTTTTACTTGGGAAGACCAAACCAGTTGGAAATGTCCAAAGGCCTAAGAACAGGCTAACCTGGCTATTAAGGTAAAGCATGTGATATATCACCTAGGTACTAGGTATTGATTCATACAAATAAAATGTGCAACATGTAGAATTTAATCTGACATGTTAATAAACTATCATTACTGATGATTAGTTTTGCTAAAATAAACAGAAAGGAAGCTGTGAATATAACCTGTTTGTACTTGATCATCATTACAATGTGGAAAAAAGAAACGTGTACTAAAATTTGAAGAAGAACACTTCAAATTTGTTGTTATTGTTGTTGTTTTAGCCATACAGTGTATTTGTAATATTTCCTAGGAAGTATCAGAAGGGTTTAGCATAGCTGGGGAAAACCCAGTGACTGGAACTCTTGTCTGAGTGTTTTTCTCTGTGTAAGCTGAAGGGATGGGTGAGATGCTGGTGCTGACTCTTCTGTCTCTCTCTTACTCAGGGTCGCCATGTCAAAACAGGTCAGCTGGCAGCCATCAAAGTCATGGATGTTACTGAGGTGAGTAGAGGAACCTTCTGCTTTATTAGCAAGGTGTACAATTTAATGGTGAGATGGTATAAGGCTTACCTCATATTTCTTTTGAAAGGCAAGGTCCTTGCATGCAAATGTTTGACCTCTGCCTGTAGCACCTGACCTCTCCAGTCCCTCTGCCTGAGATTTCTGTGTGCCTGTGTGCTGGGGCCTTTGGCCTATACAAATTGCATTGTCCAGCCCCAGGGCATGTGGGTGCATGTAGCACTCTCTTTTCAGAAATTTCTTAGAAGAGGGGGGAAAAAATTCAGATTGCTTGCTTCCTACCTTTTTCTCTGAAATATATCATCTTGCTTTTACCAAAAAATAAGGTGAGGTGTCTGCTTGATGTAGCGGACAGTGTTCTCCCTGGTACATCTGCAGCCTACCAAGGGTATATGTTTATGCAAAGGAATGAGTCCAGTGTAGTTCCAAGAAGCCTAAAAGCAGAAACATCTGCAGGAATGATGAGCAGATTGCTAACAGAATTCAGCAATATAAAGTAGTTGTAGTAACTGACCCATGGGGATTTGCTGTGGAGCTTTAAATGGGAAAAAGGGGAAATTAACCCAGTCAAAGAAATAAAAAAGATATGCCTATATTTGAATCCTTGGGTGTCTTGCAGTTTATGCTGTTCAAAAAGCAATCAATTTAAATTAAGTCTTCAAAACAGATGAAGAAAAGCATAGGCTTCTCCATATTACTACATTTGTCTTATATAGAGTTCCATTCACAAATTAACAGCTTAGAATTTAAAACTGAATGAGATCCTCCCATGTGATGTCTGCAAAGCTTGACTGATACCACTCTTCTGTAGAGAGATTGTGCCTTTTCAAGCTGCCATATTCTTCTGAGGTCCTCAGTCTTACACAGGGGGAATAATTACATTAATGCGAGTACATTGTACAGAGTAGGGAGCCTTTGGCCAAGATGGTTAAAGCAAGCAAAACTTCTGCAAGGGTATTGCTGCAGAATATTTTATAGCTTAGTGTGTGTATAGGTGCAACAAGTAAAAATGGCCTTGGATGCAAGGTCCTAGGTGAGTCATGGGGTGTAATGGGTAAACAGGCCAGAGAAGAGGGAAACCAGAGGCAGGGTTAGGTCAACTGATAGGACTTCAGTCTTATCTCTGAATCTCTAGTGATCGATGGGCAGTGTGACTGCTGCTCTCTAACTTCAGCTGTTATGTCTGCCAACAGCTAGATACTCCTTTTTATCAGATGGCTTGATAAAGATCAATTTTCAGCTGAAGTTTTTCAAAGGCTGCCTTCACGAGGAGGCAATATTTTTTTTGCTGCAGTTAACAAGTGGAGAGACCAGAGAAGAATGAAGGTACATTCATTGACAGTGAATGTTCTTTGCACTACAAATGTTTTCATTTGTGCAGCAGTTTCACACAGGGCAGCTTGCTGGACTGTGCATGACAATGGCTTCTTCCACAGTACTAAGATTGGTTCTCCTTCACTCTTCCTCTGTTTCTAATAGCATGTATTAATCACAAACAGTTGTAATAGGGAGGTTGCGCAGAAAACGGAAAACAATTGAAAAATGCTATCTGTAGTATGGCTCAGCTCATATTGCAAGAGACAGCTTAAGTTTTGAAACTTACTGTAATTTTTGTCTGGTTTCGAAAAGCAAGTTGTATATTGGCACTGTCTTTTATCTGGTAAGTGCAGTGCTTTTTTAGGGGATGAAGGGTGGTCAGAGGGAGGAGTTTGGAGATGTTAGCCCCATGCAGCTTAAAAGCATTGTCATTCTTACCAGCAGACCTCATGTGTTTTTGCTTCAAAGTAAAGAGCTCAGAGACACTAAAGAAGTGTAAATTCTTCCAAGTTGTCAAGCTCCACTTTTTAACATCAGGCATGGGTGATACTGTTGCATGTACTGTTTTCTCAGTGGCAGATGTGGCTGCAGGATGTTCTAGTCCAGCCTTGCTTGCTGGTTCCTTGCTCGTTTCCCAGCGCTTGTGCCGACACAGCTGCCTTGGGGCCAGATGGTGACCTGGATCAGTGAATGGGCTCTGGTTCCAGTTTTAAAATACCCCTACTTCTCCCCTTACCCTAGTTATTTATAACCTGGATTGGTTCGTTGATTGAATTCAGCACATGATGTTGCAAACTCTTGTGTGATTGCTATGGAGAAGGTGGCATGAGACTGGAAAAAAGAGCCACTTCTGGCCATCAGGGAGAAGGGGCAGTAGCTCAAATTGATGTTTCTGCAGGAGATGGCCTTATCCTCAAGCCATGGCTTCAGTTGCATAAGGATTTGTTTCATGAACACCTCCCTTGCTGGCGGACAATGCAGGTCTATGCTGGTTCTAGCCTGACACAACTTGTGGGGACAGTGGGAGGAGAGAACATGGGGACAGAAAGGGTGCAGAGTTGCAGTGACTGCAGCTGTTAGCACTGTTCCAAAAGAAACGCTGAGGGAACCACAGCCACAGATTCACCTTCTCTGCTGCTTTAAGAGCTACAGTTAGATGAACTGCTAATGATAATACTATATCCATGCCCATGGAGAAAGAGGCTTGAGTGGAAACTTATACAAAACTGAAATTGCGGTTTTCTGATGAGTGGTTGCTCAAAGCTGTAGGTGATTTGTGCCTATGTGCCTCTTTTATTGGTAGTGTTATGCCTTTCTGCTTAAATTTGAGTGGTGCCATGGGGGATATCTGATGATTCTTACTAACCTGAACTGAGAACAGACACAAGACTTCCTTTCTTCTGGGATACCTCTGATCCAGTGCTTGCTTTGCCAAATGCTTAACAAATTAGAAAACCTAATGTATTGGCATGCTCTGTGGGCACACCCTAGATTTTCGGTTTCCAAGGCCGTGATTCTGCAATTCACACATTGCTCAGGATCAGTGAAGTTATGTCAGTTCTGGGATGCAAAGCTTTGATCACCCAAACAGGAGGTATGTCAAAGTCAGAGTGAAGGCTTTCCTTAAAATGTTTTGGTTGGCATGAGGAAAATGAGATAGTATAACCTCTTATTAGAGGCATTGGAAGAAATATTACAACTCTTTAGTGCACATGGCATTGTGGAAATGCTCTTCATCTTTCTCATCTTTTCTTGTGGTTTTCTCTTTAGATTTTAATTTTGAAAAGAATGGTGGCGATGATGAGAAAAGAGGAGGTGGGCTGAAGCCTATCAGCTTGATCTTTGAATAAATTATGACTAGTTAGTTCTGCTGCCTGAAACTTTGAGGGATGTTGATGTGCATGAAACTTCCCTGCCTCTTCTACTTTCCTTCTTTCTAAACAAATAAGGAGAATACTTAGAAGACTGGATCTTTACAGATCTTTAGATCTACAGCCCTAAAGCAAGCACTAATGGAACTGTAAGACCTAAAGAGGTATAGGTTTCACTACAGAATTGTGCATAGGTAGGTCTTTTCACTTTTGGAGGGCAAAGCTGCAATGAATGTAGGCTAAAAAAAATTCTCGAGTGTAGAACAAATAAAACAAAAAATTCCATCAGTTTTCATCAATGGAAAGCTATTCTTATTCCTTGTTGGAATGAGCCCAATGACCATAAAAGGGGAACAATGCAAACTATCAGTGTATGCACACTTTACAAATTGTTTTACAAAATCTGTGTATGTAGGATGAATCTCATGCTGCATGCTTGTTGGGAGGGAGGCATTATATGTAGTCTGCCATTAATCTTTCTATTGTTCCTTTTGTGACATTGGAGAAGGTGGTGTTCAGTCCATGTTCATCCCTTCCACTCACTGACCATACTGTTAGGTTTCCATGACTGTAAGATTGCCATGACTCCTAAGATTTTGCAGTCCCTCTTTAGTTAGAAAAATCTGTTTTCTTGTGAAGCAAATAGTATTTCAAACCTTAAAAGCTTACTTGGCAAATCTGCCTGCATCCAAGCAGTTAACTTGCATTACACCCTAAAGCTTGACTCTGCTTCAACTGCTTTGGAGCCTTTCCTTCCAGCTACACAGTTGTTTCCAGTGTCACTTCTGTGTTCTGCTTCCAGTGATGCTTTTCTCTTTGAAAAGTTTAGTAACTGATTTTGAAGGAAAAACACAATTGCTTCTCTTATGTTTGTTGTAACCCCTGACGCTGCTGCTTCTTCCTCCTACCTCTTCCCACACACGCTCTTGGCATCCCTTGGGAAAGTTTTATGCATGCCTTTTTTAATAGCAGCATTTCTCAGCTCTTGTGCCCAGTGTTTCATGACTTGTCCAATCTAGTCTGTGTAAAATTATGCTAAGTAAACAACTGGATACTGTATCCTGCTGATTTATGAAAGAAGTTGGATTGCTTTTAGTGCTTGCCTGTCTTGCTGTTTCTTCGTGTCCTCTGCAGAAAAACTAACAACTTCAGACCAAAGCCTCTAAGCCTGCAGAGAAACATGGCACATCTTCCATACCTAGACAGGAAAGATTCCCTGAGTTACTCCTTGCCATATTCCTTACTCTGCTGACTGCTTATTTCTGTGGCTATAAGAAAGTCACTTTGATTGTTGTGAATCTTTATCTTATGGCCTACATGGCGGTATGAACTACAATCATGTGGATAATTTGTCCATTTTCCATAGGACATCTCAAAGCAGCCTGCAGAAAATCTCAAAGCAGTCTGCAGATAAATAAAAATGTGGGTTCCCACATAAACTAGCAGACGTAATGAGGGAAAAATGAAATAATAAGCCAAACCAAAAGTTTGTGCCCTGTTACTTGTGTTCTTGTTTTCCCCATGAATACTCAAAGACAATCCATGGATTTTGATCTGTTTGAAGGCAAAAAAAAAAAAGAAATTGATGGCTCACTCTGGAAGATTAGAAAATACAGATCATCCTGGCCCTGTGCAATAGAACTGGGTCAAGCCAGCTGGGAAAAGCTGAATAGGGGCCATACTTTTAGTGTAGAGATAGGAATGCAGTGCTTTACCTGTCTTTATCTGGCTTAGTGCAACTGCCTGACAAAGTACTTTTGTACCAGTCCATGGCTGTACTTACTATGAAATTAGCCAAAGCAAACCTAAAGTCACTAGAGTTGCCAAAAGCCTTTGCCCTTCCAGTGTTTCATAGGAGTTGCTTCTTCTTAATGTGAACTGGGGAAAATGGATCAGGGCCTAAAAATCCAGATTGTTCCATGGACAGTACTGGCATTCTGCTTTCTTGTCCCTGAAATGAGAGCTTGCTTGCTGCTAGTCTGTGCAACATTTTGCAGTATTTGGTTAAACAGTTACCTGACATAATAAAGAATTGTTCTGTGGAAAATAAATAAATAGGAAAGCTATTTACAATCTTGACAGCCCCACTGTCCAGTTCTCCTGAAGCTGATTAACCTCTGATCTCTTCCAGGGATTAGATTTAAAAAAAAAAAAAAAGCTGCTGGGAACTATATATTACAGTTCAGAGGAAAACAGAGCTGGATGGAGTGGTCCCTTGAGCTGTAACATCTGGTTTTGGAGGAGGTCAAAAAGAGCTACAATAGTCTTGCAGCCAGTAGGGCAGCCTTTTTTGAACTGCAGAGCATTTGTATAATTGACTGTTTCCTTCTTTAATTGAGATCCCTCACCTACCTCTGCTGCATGCCCTTGCCCAGCGGCTTGGCACAGTTCTTCCTCCTGCTTGACTATGGACCTGATGCCAGGAGGTTCAGCTCTGGATGGTGGCTGATATCTGCGTGGGAGCAGGCTCTGCTGCAGCTCCATGCTGCCTTTTTTCTGCAGGACTCCCATTTGGGTCAGGAAGATGTGGTCCTGTCCATCTCCAGGGCAAGGGCAGTGGATAGAGCTTTGTAGAGGGTGCCAGACATGTCCCAACACCCCTGCCCTTGGGTGCCTGGGAAATTTCTTGAATTGCCAGCTAGCTCATAGTTCAAAGAGTAGAATGACATTTAACTCTAAAGAGCCTTTTGTCCTTATGAGGAGCAGTGACTTTATCTCCCAGCAAGGTAGATATATCTAACACCTGGTTTAAGTCAGAGCTGCAATTTCTGGATACAATCCAAGAAATTTCCTGGAGCAGTGCTGGCACCGGTTTGGATAAAGGGCAAACTTCCACTCTCTTCATCTGATTACTCAGGTGGTTAGCAAGATTGTCAAGCTGGAGAAGCTTATTTAGAAAGGGGAGGGTGTGATGCAGTTGCAAGGCGACTGAATAGGGATCTTCACAGGTGCTTTGAGATCAGGGCAGAAAGCTGTTACCAAGCAGCTTGGGGAGTTATACTGCTGGAGAGAGCTGATGTTGAGCACTAAGGCTCTGCATTTCTGTGTCCCTGTGAAGAGCAATTTTGCACTGATACTGTGTGTTTGAGGGAGAATTGGTG
Source organism: Anthoscopus minutus (assembly GCA_013399455.1). NCBI lineage: Eukaryota > Metazoa > Chordata > Aves > Passeriformes > Paridae > Anthoscopus > Anthoscopus minutus. The sequence goes on along the minus strand of VWYI01049982.1, from coordinate 116,008 downwards.
AAGGAGAGAGAAGAAAATGGATGTAAAACATTCATACATGCTTGTTTCTCTGTCTGCTTATTTCAACATGTTTTCTCCTTATGCATGATTTCCACCTGAGAGGAAGACAGTTTGCATGCATAGCCTATCATCAGTTGTCCTTGTGGGCATACCTCTCTATATATTTTAACAAGCTTGTTTTGGAAACCTGACTGTTTCAAGGCTGAAGGAAAGATAAATTTTCCTTTTGCCATAAAGATCCTCGAAGGCACCATTCATTGCAGCATCTCTCAACAGCAACAGAATTTTAGCTGTAAAGGCTTCATGGTGCTTATTTAGTAGGATTCTTGTTGCATTGCTTTCTCAGTTGAGGCTGGGTAGTGGCTTCATACTCAAAGTTGATTGTGGAACACAGTGTGAATAAAGTGTAAAGAAAGCAGTGTTGCCTGTGCCTTCTCTTCATCTGTATGCTTATGTCTGATGTGCAAGGTTCTTGTCCTGTCCAGCAGAAAATGTTTTACCAGTGCTCTGTAAACTGAATGACACTTTAGATGACATAACCTGAAGTTATGGCCACATAAAGCAAACTTTGCTGTAGTTTGGAGTGTAAAAGAATCTCCTTTGTTCTAGGGAGGTGGCTTTAAAATTCTGCGTACCTGGCTTTAGATAACACTAAAGAGAACCAGATAACGCTCTGCTATAGCATAGCAGACGATAGTTAGGATATACTCCTCAGCTGTGGCACCAAGATCTGTAATTGCTCATCATTATGTGAGAGCACATTTTTAATATTGGGGCATAATGGAAACTTCTGCAGCTGACTTCTACAGGCAGAAGGGCAGGATTGCATATTAAGAAGATGTCTTGGAGCTTTGAGCTCTTTGGACAAGTCTGGACTTGTTAAAAAATTTCTTTCCTTTGGTCTAATGGTGCAGCTGCAGTGACACACTGAGAAAGAAAAAGTAAGTCATCTAGATGAATTAGTTGACGTCTGTTACAGTCCTTGGGCACTGTTACTTGTCCAGGTGGGCAATACTCATGCATTTAAACTCTAATACTCTTCCTATTTTTCTTTAGTCATTAGGCTTGATACCTGCAATCATCTGAAGTCCTGCTGTTAGCATTGACAAAGAGGTCACTAATGAAATGTGATTTCATATTTATTCAAATGACTGCTAGCATCAGTCTGTGTCCTGGACCGCAATACTAACAGTGGTGAAGGCTGAATGTGGACAGCATGTATATGCTTTCACAGTTGATATATTTTACCTACCAGTCATACCTGCTCTAACATGAATTTGAGCAATAATAACCTGAGCAATAATAATTCTAGTGATGGAGCATTTCTTCTGAGCCGAGAGGAGCATTCATGCAGGTGGCCTCAGTGCAGGTGATTTGCCGCTGCCTTCCCCAGTGCTGAGCTCTGATTGTCTCTGCTCTGTAAGAAGGTTCGAGTTCTGATGGGAAACAAATGTTTTGTGTGCAGATAATAGCAAGAAGTATGGGGCTGCATTTTATATAATTTTTACCAGACACAGAGGACAGCTCAGTTTACCCCCAGTGAGTCAGACATACTGTCTACTCAAGTATAACAAGGCAACCCTGTCAATACAGTGCTGGAGCATATGTGCTCTTGCCAGTTTGGGCAGAGTGAAACCAATAAGGATTGTGACAGAGCATTGTGCTTTCATTTTAGCAGGTTTCTAGGCCAAACTTGGGTCTGCTGAGTATTCTTCCTGTCTGCACAGGCAACCAAAAGATCCCAGGTCCAGTATAAGCTGCTATCTTTCAGAGATATACTTTAAAATGTGTCTTGGGCATTAGGATCAAAGTCGGGGGAATTAATTCTCTGTTTATATTAAGGGGGATATATCTGCTTGAAATGTAATCTCTCTTGACTGTGTTTAATTGTATTTTCATAAACTGCACCTGCCTGCGGGCTCCTCCTGTTTTTGCTGCAGCATTCCATGTTTTTATCTTGACTTCCTAAGGAAATTAGGCTTCTTGGTGATACTGAGCGTATCCTGCCTTCTTTTCCATCAAATACTGTTTGGATCTGCTGGTCGACTTCAGCCAAGTTTAAAGAGGAGGAGAAATTCCGGAGATAAAAATTCTTGACAAGTTATGTGAAAACTGGCAGGCTGAATGGAGAAGGAAGGGCCTGAAATGTACAGCCTCTGCTTTGAAAATGGTAGGCAGACCTTAGCCACCTTCCATTATCAGTCGGCTGGCCACTGTTTTGCAGTAAATCATGAGGATAAAGTAGACCACTTCCTTTATATTTAAGGACAAAGTTCTGTGCACATGCAAGTATAAGTGTAGCACATGCAAACTACTTTCAAGCATTTTAAAATCTCCTCTGGTTCTTTCCTTAGTTTATGGGTCCACAAATCTAGTACTGTACATTTGAGATAATCCTCTGTGATCTCTCTCTCCCCTCCTTTCTTAACATGCCGATGTGCATATAAAGATAAAATAGCAATGTTATTTTCCAACATTTAATGAGGCAAAAATGTTTTTTCTAGGTCCCTCGACAGTGCTTCTTTTGCAAGGCACAGTTTGAATTATTATGAATGGATTTGTTGGCTAAAGTAGAGTCTTAAAGCCCATCTCCTGAATCTAGAGATTATGGTAGAAAGTGCTAGTGCTCAAGGACCTTGGAATTCATTGTACTCTAAGCTGGTTTGGAACCACAATAAACACTGCCCTTGTGCCTAAAGTGTTCTGCTTCCCCTGTGCCCAATCCCTCAAATATGCAATGGAAAGCACACAGTTGGGCTAGTGTTGAAAGAGCTTGCAAACTAATTCAGTTGATCAGTGTAGGAAAAGATTCTGTTTGCCTCTGGAGCCCATGTCACAAATCCTTTTCAAAAGGGCTCCTGTGTACATACCTTTAGATAAAAAGTAGCTTCTCTGTCGGAAAACAGTAGATAAAGTGTGTAGAATACTTTAGATAGAAGTGTGAAGGTATTGTCATTAAATTGCAAAGATTGGCGCTTCATAAAAAGCACACTGGTCTTGCTCTCTCTTAAGACCCTGCTTCAAGCATGATTAGAGCAATGGAAGTCTGGGCACAGAGACACATTTTCTTTGTTGTGATGTCTTCCTGATGATTTTTTTAATGTCGGGGTTTATTTCTTGAACATTTCATCAATGTTTTTTTCTGAAAGATGAATCTGTGAGAAGTGAGTAAGCAAACAACAGAAGTGCCACTGTACCTGTGTGGATGGCAAGCATATGGGTGTTGTGTTTTGCCTCACATCCACCAGGTAAAATGGTAGTTTCTTTATATAGCATGTCACTGGTACAAAAGATGGAGATGGGCGTTCAATGGCCCGCTCCCTTTTGCACCTCATTCTGTAAGATGATGGGTGCCTTTTCAAGTGTCCCACTCTCTGCCTAGTGGAGGGGTCAGTTCCAGAAGTGAGCTCAGCTTTTGTGTGTTGGTTGGTGTATGAGGAGTTTCTGCAGTGCTTTTCTTCAGCAGGAATATTTTCCACGGTAGCACCTTCTTCCTGAATGGAGTTTAGTGTTTGATTCTAGATGTGGTAAAAACTAAGTGGAAATCCTAGTGTAAATGCAGCAGCCCACAGACCTTTGGGTAACTATTACTGTCCTGGCTAAGCACCATGGCTCTGCCTGCAAGAGTAAGAAAGGAGAGCATGCATGATCCCTGAAAATAATTTTCTTGTGTGGAATATTTTACTGAATGGAAATGTAATTGGGCAGAGAGACCAGAGGCAGCAGGGAGAGAGAGCATCCTGGTGGCTGCTAGGCTCCCCTTGTGGTCACCTGTCCTGGCCAGGGCTGCAGGCAGACAGGCAGCCCTGAGTCACTGCTTTGGAAACACTGATGCAAAGGCAGCATTATTACGGAAGGTTTTATTTGTCTCTTGAATATTTTACCTCAGCTCCTTTTCACTAGCATTTATTGTAGTTGCCTTTCTTTGAGCCTGTGGGACAAGATCATTTTTATAAATGAGTTTATTTGCATTCATTCCGAGTTTGTCTTTCTTGCTTGTCTTACTACACTCCTTTGCAGAATTTTTTAAAATGTGAAGCCTTGCATCAGTTATGAAATGATAGTGTCACTGATTTATAGATCAGACGGGGCTGCATGGTCAAACAAATCTGCACTTACATTTGGGTTCCTGGGGGAGATGTCTGTTCCTATGTCGGAATTGCTGCTGCTCCTCAATTCTGATTAAAAAATTTGGGAAGTGTACCTAGCCTAGCCTTGATTAGCAACACAAATTGTAAGAGTTTGCGCTGATCATGTAAAAATAGATGAATCAGCATGTACATGCGAACTCATTCTCTGTGCCTACAAATGTAAACAAACTCTGTAAATTCAGGAAAGGATTTCTCCCGCTGGTAAGAAAAAAGGAGGAATAATTGTATTTTCTATTTGTAAATGTTTGGATGGCATCCTGTTGTGTTAACAGTGCTTCCTCCTGACATAGGTGTTTGTGGTCTCCCCATTTCTAGTTACTTCTCACTAGAGATAAGGTTTTACTATGCAACAAAGACAATTGGGTGCCTGGATGCTATTGCAAGGACAGCCCTGCCTCTCTTCCCTTCCAAGTTCACCTTACACCAGCATCTATCAGGTCCCATCCTGTGCTCCACTGGAAAGGAACTATATATATATATATATATATATGTATATGTATATATATATATATATTTTAAAAAATACAGATTAGCTGTCTGCTGTTTTGCCCTTGCTAAAGCTGGCCAGGGGGTGGGTGACAGGGGCCAGGCAGGATGGAGAGTGGAAGTGACAGCTTTTGGAAGCTGGCCTGCAAGCAGCATCTCCACAGGGTTACAGTTGTGAGGCTGCATGAGGAACCCAGAGTAATCCATTTGCAGTGCAAATCCAGGAGGACAGCCAGCTGCAGCACCTTTCCAACATCTTGGCTGCATCTTTCTCAGCTACCTGCAGTGACTGCTGGGGGACTGTTCGTAGTCCTCCAACCTCCAGATTTAGGAATAAAGAATAGTGTGAAGGTCTTCTGCAGGGATTCCCTTACCCTCTGCTTCTTTCCGTTGTGCAACAGGCTATTTTTAGTCTGCTTGCTTGCCTTAGCAATTACTTTGCTTTCTGCTTTGGATGATTTCCATAACATTCATTGTGATTCTGAATTCCAATGTTCAGGATAGTAGCAGAGCAAAGAGTCGCTGTGCAGCAAGCTCGATTTCAATGGCGGAGCCAGAAAACCTGTACTGAGGATGTGTGATGCCAGCTGCCTCTGACCTGGTGACCTGTGGGAGGATGGCTTAGCTGAACTGCATTGTGGATCATGTCCCATGCTTGCAGGCAAAGAGCCTCCTTAACCCTGAGTTTAACAGTGCTTTGGTTAGTGAATGGCAAAAGAAAACAACCCTTTAGTGGACTAATCCAGGTAGCCAAAATAGATCTACCTCTGAAAGATATCTGTTTGCTTTAGGTGTAGTCCGGAGTCAAAAGCCCAGGCTGCCCTTGCTGTGTGTGCTTGGATGGTACCATTGCTAATTTGCTGAATGTCACTCATCCTTCCTCCACACAGTAGTTAGATATGATTTAAATCTGCAGTTTCCTTGTCGATAAAGTGCTACAAGCTACATAAGGTGTTAGAGCAGACCTTGCTGTGGGAAACAGTGCTCATCCTAACATTGCATATGATGCATCTAATCATTTGCCACACTGACATATAAAGAATATTACAGAATCCAAGAATCACCAAGGTTGGAAGAGACCTATGGGATCATCCAGTCCAGCTGCTCACCGGGCACTCTCGCTGTAACCCCTGAACCACTAACTCATGTCACTCAGCACCAGATCCATGCACCTGTTAGACACCTCTAGCAATAGTGACTCCACTGCCTCCCTGGGAAACCAATTCCAGTGCCTGACCACCTGAACAGTGACATTTTCTTTTTAATGTCTAATCTGAATCTCCCTGTCTCGGCTTAAGGCCATTTCCTCTGGTCCTCTCACTGAAGGCACAGCAGAAGAGATGGGCCCACACCTCACTGCATCTCCTTTCAGGCAGATGGTGGAGAGCGATGAGGTCTCCCCAGAGCCTCCTTATCCCATTCCCTCAGCTGTTTCTCATAGAACATCTTTTCTAGACCCTTCACAAGCCTTGTTGCCCTTCTCTGGACACATGTCAGCACCTCAATGTCCTTTCTATATATTTTGTATAGATAGTTCTGCAATAAAGGAATTTCATACAGCTGGTTGATAAAGCAGAAGAATGCAGTTCAGTGGGTTTGGGCAGCATGTTGTGGCTTCATAGGAAAGGCCTACATATATACCATCCTCGAGGCAGTGCTGGATCCCCAGAGGGTGATTGACTGGCTGTTAATAGGAAATTTTCTTACATAAAAATGAAGATGTTTCTTTTACTGGTTTTCTCTGCAGCTTGATAATACATGGGATTAATATACTTGTGGGAACTCATATTCAGGAGCTGTGTATTCAGTGGAAAGCAGAGATTGAGTCTATTGCTATGGGTCGATATAGATCAAAAAAGTTGAAATTCAGTGTTTGAGATTGGGGGAAAAAAGACATTTAGTATCAAGCCTATATTCTTACTAATTTTCCACTTTTTAATTTTTTTTTTTTTGAGTCTTGATTAAGAACCACTCTGGATAGATTGGTTCCTGTTTGGATTAGATGTCTAATCCATGGTTGTTTACAAAAATACCCTTATTCATCAGCCTTTGGAGGACAAATGGCTACTTAGGGCATGGATAAACAGTCACAAACACTCTGCTCAGCTTCAATGAGCTGTTCTGTCCTCCTTGAAATGTGGCTATCCTCACCTGGCGTGGCAAATGCGCAGTGATATCATGTGCAGGTGTTTTTCTGCATTTTTCCTCCTGATTGCACTCAAAGAGAACAAATGTGTGACTCCTCTGCTTTTGGCCATCACTAGAGGGCTTCAGAGGGAGAAACCTGCTTGCCTCCCACATGATGTCAAGATCCAAGAGTTTCCTCTGAAACCCAATACACGGTGTGGTATCAGAAATTCGAGTTGTGCTAATAGGAGCTTATTGGTGTTCAGCAGCTTTTTTACTTCTTTCATTCAGGGAACCACTTTCATAATTTCCTTTTTTTGCTCCTTTTTAAGCTTCTCTTTTAATTATCTTTACAAGATGAATGGTAAAACAAGTGTGAGGTGAGTAGGGTTGGTGGGCAGCTGACACCGCTTAAAGGATTTCCGTTTAAGCAGTTCCCTGGAGGGAAGCAACTGCAGCATGCAGGTTGTCGGCGTGGGCATGTGCCCACTCACCAGGCCCGCACTGTGGAGAGGTGGCCAAACCTGGGCAGTGACTTTTCCATGGATGTACACTCTGTGGTTCCTCAGGAAGAGTGTCTGCTCACGAACCAGAGGCGTGAGGGAACAAGGGATGTATTGTATGAAAGACAACCTTTAGCTGGGCGTCTTGCTTTGAAGGGGCTTGCCAGCAAGTTGGAGAGCTGCCCTGGGCAAAGCCCGCTTTCAGACAGGAAGTTTTATAGGTCACGAAAACCAGCCATGTCCTTTCTTTTCCATCGTGCCCTGCCTTTATATGCAGCGGCGCACATGCACTGCCCTCATCCTTCGTGCTTTGGATAGGTGGCTCAGCTTAGCCCAGGAAGACTTGTGAGTGCCTTCAGTTTCTCCGTGGTGTGGGAACACTGAAGCACATAATGGCTGTGATTCAATGACAAATGCTAGCTCTTTGCTACTGATCACTTTGGCAGAAAGCCCCAGATGCTCAGAGACTACAGATGGAGCTGTTTTGGGTTGAGTTTTTTTGTTTTTTTAAAAAAGAAGTCACCCACAACCTTAGAATTTTCTATTATTATCAGTGGTAGTAGTACTAATATTATGTTTTTCTATCTTTATAATAGCCTCTCTATTCTTCTTTTTCTTATTCTGCACCCCTGAATCTCACTTTTCAATTCACACCAGCCAGAGTACAGCTAAAAGCTTTTTTGTAGTGGTGCATCATTTTTTGGTAAACCAGCAAAGACAAACTTAACCAATTTAACCATCAGGTTCTGTGATACTTTTATTTTTGAGTGGGCTTTGGGATTTCTATGAGTGCCTTTCGGAGGGACTAGGCTGCAGGAAACTGCAGGAGAGGAGCCTTCAGCCATGATGGGCTTTGTTCAGATACCTTAGTCTGGCAGAAGCTGACCTCTGCAACACATGGTCTTTTGCTTAGCTGCCTCTCTCCAGCCCTTGGAGAGGTCTGATTTGCTGTGTGTGGGATTTCTGCTGCTTCCATGCTGCTTGGTAATGCTTCCAAACCAACCAGTGGATCCTTGCCTTGGTGGTGGAGCTGAAGCTGGCAGGGTTACTGCAGCTGTCCCTTTGTTCATGACTTCATTGTCACACAGCTCTGCTCTGAGCAAATCCGGTGCCTTGAACCTTATCCTCCTGAATTTTGAAGCTCTCCAAACAATTTAGGTTTCGACTTTTGGATGTAAATGCCTTCCCTGTCTCCCCCCCACATTTTGGCTGGCCTAGTTGCTCTTAGTTTGGTTTCAAGTCAAGTGCGATTAAGGGAAGATTTCTTCAGACTGCCACTTAATCATGTTACCAGACTAGCATAGCTGGGGTGAATACCCTGAGCACAGAATTACAGGCCCTTTCCTGCTCATGAGTCATCTTCCCCTGAGACTCTCTAGTGATAACATTACTTTTATTGTAACAGAAAAACCCCTGAGAAGGCGACCAGTTAATTATCTGAACAAGAGAGGCCATGCTTCTTGGTTTTTTTGTTGGCTTTTTTTTTTTTTTTTTAAATTTTTAACTCTAGACTTTTGTATATATCCTTAAGGAAGGCGCTGCTTCAGGTGTAGTTCCCATGCAGATGCTGGCTGGGCAGGCTGGGGCCATGCTTGGCACAGGAGATGTGGTGGCTGCTGCAGGCTGGGGAAACCAAGCCAATACTTCTTCTGAAAGAGATCAGATTATCTTATGTATCGGGGGATTTCAGTAAAACATGTTATGCCTCCATTTATTCTACAATGAGGTTGCTGAGTTTCACTTTTTAACAGAGGCTTGTGCTACAGGAGTGAGCTATGCCTATGTGAACTGCCTGCTTGCAAACAGAGCCTCCAGAGCAGCTCACAACACACACACACACACACAGACAGACACCCCCCCTTTCTATGTTGCCAGAACATGCCACATATGTGGTGCCCAGAGAGTAGAATAACCAAAGTGAGCCCCTGACCACCTGAGGAAGCCGTGTTACCTGGGGAGGGTTGCAGCAGCCTGGATGGAGTGGTGAACATACTTCTACCTCTTCCTGGACTATTGCAGGGCCTTTTCTTTCTGGGTGAGGTAGCTTGGCCTCTGATTTTTTTTACAGACTTTGTGGTTGGTGTAGGGCCTGCCACAGGAGAGTTCTAGACTGAGTAAACTTCGTTTTCTTCTCATAAGCATCCGAGTGTTAGTGCCTGACTCCCTCGTTCCTGTTCCGACTGCTCGTGTCTTCTCTACATGCACACCTGCAGTTTTGACCTGCAGGTCCCCTCTGCTATTTGTGGTGCAGTTGAGACAGACAAGGCAAGGTTGGCAGGTTAGGGTCTGACAGGAGCCCCTGCTTTTCAGCATGGGGGCAGTAGGGCAAAGAGAACTGAGCCTCGCTGGAAGATGATGTTGAGGTTGGGAAGTGGACTTCTGTCTCCAAACTCCTGCCCCTGCTCTCAGCATTTCAGCTTAAGAGTGAGAGACTTGTGCTGGGATCTGAGCTGTTTGTTTTTAAACTGGAGAGTGAGATGCCATAGCAGCTCTGATTTTTGAAGTAAAATACCTTTAATAAATGCTTGCCTGTTCACAGCCCAGTAGCAGAAACAAACATGTACTGTAGCATTAGGACTGTTTTATATTTTTTCCAGTCCTATTTTCTTGGCTGTTAATCAAGGTCTCTTTGTCACCTTCCCAGCCAAGGGTAAATGCAGTTGGGGTATAATATTTGCAAGCATTTGTTGCTTTTATTTATCCTGATGGAGGCAGAAAGGCTTTTCTTCTCAGACAGGTAAAGACAAATTAGCTGGCCATCCATAGCTTCCTTGCTCAGAGAGGAGGAGTAAGAGAGAGAGGGACTGTGACACCCCATTTCATAGATGGACATGAGCATCTTGTGGCTCTGTTCATTGTTAATTCACTCCTGCAGCGCTGCTCAGCTGTGAGGTTTCCAGGCGTGCTTGGCAGCACTGACAACAAAAACATCTGGTCCAAGAATATAGCTCCCTTCTGCTGGCAGCTGCATGAAAATGATTTTGTACATCGTAGTGTAGCGCCAAATGCACTTAACTTGTACACTAAAGTGCACAGCCTTTATAGAGCTTTGGCAGTGCAGGGTGATTTTAAATGCTGTGCATAAGTCAGCATTAATCTACCAAAGAAAATCAAAACCTCAGCAACCAATTTTATAAAGAACTCGCTTATCACACGTGCCCAGACGTGGCTGTACCTTTGTACCTGTCTAACAGCTGTTCCTATCTGAACACAAAGGAAAAAGCTTTTGGTTGCAGCCCTGGTTGTCATCTGTCCTCTGGGAGGGTTTGGCACAGACATGAAGGGAAATTTGCCCCTCTCAGACATCCCTGAATTCCACTCGTCAGCAGCTGCATTTGTTACTGATAGAGGTTGTCTGTCTCCCCTCTTGTTTTAGAAAGGACTTGGCAATTGCTGAAGAAAAAATGTTAACTGTGAATCAAATAGTTTGTGTGTCTGCTGGTAAATTGTAATTTGAGTGATTGGACCTGATAATTACAGACATCATCATCTTGTCAGTCAGTTGTAAATCATTTGGTAATGGATTTCCCATTTTTAAAAGAGCTGTTTTTTGAGCAGAAGTGTATTTTAGAGGTAAAATATAATATCCATATTCCTTCTTGCTTTGAAAACCCCTTGGGTTACAAACATGGATCTCATTCATACATGAACAAGCAAGTTAGAGAGGTCTGCTTCAGGAAAGCTGCTCTCCCCATACATTTATTTTCTATTTTTTTCTACAGAGTAGCTGAGCATGGTGTTGTTTTTTCTCCATTAAAGCTGCTGTTACATTGTAGGGTGTGGGAGTGAAGAAGAGTAGGGAGGAGCCGAAACCCTGGATCTAGGCTGGTGTCCATCATGGGCCTGGGTTTACCCTTTGCCACAGGAGCCTATTCCTTCCCAAGAAGCAGCAGGTGGTTTAAGGGCTTGGACAGATTTCAGTAGGTCTAAGCCAGTCTAATAGTGTCACATCTACTGACCTGATACTAGTTTTCTGCTCTGTCACTGTTATGAGGAGCAGTTCTCACCAAAACAGAGAGGAGGAGGGATGGTGACAAAAAGGAGTTAGGAGTGAGCCTCCTCATTCCAGCTTTTTAAGGTAGTCTTTGCTTGCTTTGGTGTAAGAAACCAAAGGCATTTTCTGGAGTATTTTGAAAATTTAATTTGACCAACCTATAGGGCTTGGTCTGGTCTCCTCCCTTTTCTTCATCCCAGCCATCCATGGTCTGGGCAGAGTGATTTATTCAGCCTGTTTCTCAAACACACAACAGTGGGCTGGTGTCACAGCTTTTTCTGCAATCCCTTCTGTCCCTCATCAGATGAGATAGATGGGCCTTTGAGCCCCTTGGGTGCTCCCTCTTGGCACCTGGTATTTGGGATTTGCAGTCCTTCCTCTGTGTAAGGCAGGGGGGAAGGCTGTGGATTACTGACAGAGGCTCAGTGGTGACTAATATTGGACCAGAGGAGCTAAGGTGTTTAACCTTTAGGCAAAGATTACCTGAAATTAAAACTTGTAAGGACTTGTGCTCTCACACTGTGTCATTCAGTCGTGTTTGTAAGACACATGTACAGATTGGACGATTTCTTTTATTCATGGGCAATTTACATATTTTGGCTGCTTCACAAAAGAAACCTTGTGTTGAATAAGTCAGATCATGATCTCACACCAATCCTTGCTTACAAGAAGCTTTTTGAAAGCTGTAGCATATATGTGCAGAATTTTGAGTTTTCCTTTTGTGGTTGTGAAATGGAGCATAGGTTACTGGCTGCACTAAAAATGGGCATTAATGGGTATTCCTAAGCCAATGTCACATTTGCAGACGTGAAGGCTGTCTGTTAGAAGTAGTTGTACCTGGCAGGTATACCTTAGGCAAAGTTACACCTCTTTAGAAAAAAGTGTTAAATCAATTTCTTCATAGTAGCAGGCACAGTGAAGTGTATATCGCTTTATAGAAGTGGATTGGTGGGCTGCAAAGAAAATGCAGTAATTTCTGGTTGGGGACTTCTCTTAGCACTCATTTTCTGACAAAATGCAGGGCTTTGTTAGTGTTGCAGACCGTTTTAAATATTTGGAAGGAAAAAAATGCTGCACTTGCAGTATTTTAATGAGGAGAGTTCCCTTAATTAAAGCATTAGAAGACTTTGGGAACCTGGACAGCTGAGGGATTAGCAGTATGTTACAAAGTTCTTCTTCCACCTACTGGTTGATTTGGGGCCAGTAGACCCAGACCATAATAAAACTTGTAGTCTTACAGCAGTTTTTCGCTTGTCTTAACCATTGGTGCTACCAGTGACCAAAGCCTGGATTCATTCTGTCTAATTTTAGGCATGCAGTGGTTGTGCCTGGAGTGTAAGTCACCTGGGGATCTGCAGTTTAACATGGGGGAGAGGTGCCTGTGAGGGACAGGTTTGTCCAGCTGAGATGGTATTTGTCCTGTAGAGGGGTAAAGGTCACTTAGGTGGGACCTCTACCTAAGGTAAAGGGGTAGGACTTTGTCTCCTGGAAGTATGAGGTATTTGCTTCTTGGCTATCAGCTGCTCACTGCCAGCAATTGTAGTGGTGCTTGTTTGTGCTGCCCTGTGTTTTAGGTTTGTATTTGGTGGTTTTGTTTGTTTGTTTACATTTGTGGGTTTTGTTTGTTTTGGATTGGGAATTTTTTTGTTTGTTTTTATTTTTAATTTTTAATTTCATTTCTTAAAGTATGATTGATTTTGGAGTGCCATTTCCAGTCTGCCCCCTCTGCTGTGCAAATCTGTCTGTTTGCTTTTGGCCTAAATAATATATAGTGATCAGTGCCAGGTCCTTTAAGAAGGAAATGGTGGCATGCAATAGAGTTGCTGAATTTCTCTTGTACACTGCTTCTCCAATCCCATCTCATTTTGATAAAAAAGCCTATATGAAACAGCCCTGAGGAAAGCCCAAATAGGATTACTTTTCCATCCTCTCATTTTTTCTATTCCTGTTAGGGGCTGCATGGTTATAGCTTTTGTGTTTGTTATCACGAATTGTTGGGATGTTTTATTTGTCTTGTAGCATTTGGTTTTCCCTCCATGTATGAAATGAAAGAGGGGTTGTCAATAAATTCCTCTTCCCTGTTCATCTACTCCAAGACTTGTTGGTCAGTGTGGCTGTGTGTTGAACAAATCTATCCTGAAAGGAAATTAATGTCTTTGTGTAATTATAGGTTTTCACTACATATGTACTAGAAGAACATTAGTGTTATGCCAGAACTGCTATTTTTAATGTATTTTACTTTCTCAGCTTACATTTCTGCTAATATAATGACTGTGTGGCATTTGGTGCATAAGAAATCTGCTTTCAGTCACTTGAACCTTTTGTTTCCTCTCTTCTCTCAGATGGTTGCCTTCTGCCTCCCTCTAAGTTTAAAGCTTAGTCTCAAGCCAGAACTTCAGTTTCTTGTTGAGTCTCTCCAGATGCATGAAGCCTGCAGGACTCGGGAGGCTTTTACATCTCCCAGGTCCAAACTGCAGCCTGGCGGCGTCTGCACTGCACGTGTGGGAAGGGACTCACATGTTTGCCCCTTTGGGAAGGAGATCTCCCTCCAGCTGGGAGCAGTGGAGCTTCATACTGCCCAGGGAAGAGCAGGGACCAGACAGTGGGCAGATGCCTTTCTTGGCTCTTGTCACCCCCTGAGATTCTGCTTTCTTTGGCATCAAATGCATGCTGAGATTGCAAGTAGAAAAGCCATGCAACGTTTTGGCATTTTGCATTAGCCTGTTTTCTCTCTAGCAGCTAAATTTCCTCTAATTATCTGAGCCCGGAGCTTTGCATAAAGCTTCTTTCTTTCACACACAGGCTTAATTTTAATACCTGCTAAGAAGGGCTTGTTCCAATCACAGACCTGAGACTGGATGTAGAAATTGTATAGCAACGGGCATTTTTAGTGTGAATAATAGTGATGAAAGTAGGGGACTGGTCCTTCCCTCTTTTATGAGAGCTCTGAAGATGTCACTATAAGGCTAGCTTGTTGTGTAACTTGTAAGTAATTTAGGCTTGATGAGGATGGACAGTTGAATTGTATAGCTGGGACAAACATGCAATCTGAGCAGGAAACTCTTTTTAAGTAATCATGACTAGATCAGGAATTAGCCTTGGAAATAGTTGAAGGGATTTGCCCTTAGGAGGTTTCTCTCCTGGTTGTCTTTGGACAAGCCTGTGGCATCCCGGGATTTTACTGAGGGAGGTCAGCAGTGGTGTGGTTTCTATGCCTTCAGAGCAGCTCATTCAGTGACCAGTGAAGGAACTGGAGGCACATCAGGCAAGAAAGAAAATATTGTTGTCGAAGTGACTGGCAGAGGAGGTGGTTTAGGGGGGAGACAACAGACAACTATTGTCTTCACGTGGTTTTTGGCTCCTTCCTGCCTGCACGTGATTCCATCTCCCGTGCCTGCACAATGCTGCTACACAGGCTCCTTGGGGAGTGCTGAGACCCTGCTTAGGAGCCAGTCCTTCCTCTTGCCTCATTGTCCAGCTAATTTAACTGCTGCTTTATGGCTGCAGCCTCAGTGATGGCACCGTGGTGAACGACTTGGCTCATTTGCTTTCTTGTTTCAAATAGTGCATTTAGCATGCAGTAAGAGGGGGTGTTGTGCCAAGGGGAGACAAAGTAGCTTCTGTTCTGCGTGTGTTTGGAAGTGTTTCTCACCTGCTTGATGAAATGTTGCCACTGAAGGTAACCGAATGTGGTCATAAGGACGGCACTGTTCTGCCAGCCAGTCCTCACAAAAGTAAGGTTTTTTGAGACTTGAAAAAGCTTCACAGCCGTCTCCTGCAATTACTGTGCCTGAGCAGCGTTGCTGCTTTGCTCTGATATGGCAGCAGCCGCAGCTCACAGGCTGGTGGGCAGCTCACAGTGACAGGATGCCTGGTTTCCAGAAAGCTCACAAATGGGGAGGCTTGTGAAGGCATTTCTGTGCATGGGTTGTGCATGTGGACGAGGGGCAGGGGCTGAGGCACCCTCCCAGCAGTGGTGGGGGATGCTCACCAGCTGTGCCACTGCTCGCTGGGTGGCTAGTGCTCCATCAGTGTCACCGAGTGTGTGCCATGATGGACACCTTTCTTCAGAGAGTACCGTCTGAAGGCCTTGGAAAGGTCTGTGTTTGGGAAGGACTTGAAGGACAGTGCAGAGAAATCAACCTGCTGATGCTAAGGTGGGAAGAGTATATGGGTAAGGGGTCCGTGAAAAAGAGACTTTGTGTGTGAAGTGAAACAGGCACAGAGAATGCTGGCAGTGGGAAGGTAACACAGAATGAGACAGATGGGAAATAAACTTACATGAGGTCTTTAGCCTGAGGGTGACAAAGCTCAAAGGCTTGTAAAAGGCTTTCAAGAACGATGGAGTGTAATAAGAAAGTTAAGATTTAGGAGGTATTGTATAAGGACTTGTTAAATGTTTAATGCACCTCTTCATTAAAGTCTTTTATTTAAAACAGTTTAGACTTTCCCTCCCAAGAAGCCTGTGTTTGAAATTTTTTCCTAAAAACTATTTTATATTGTATTCCCAATTCCAACACTTCCTTGTGGTGTTGGAGAGGGTCACGTTTTTCCAAGTTGCACTCTCTGCATTGCAGGCTGCTCTGCTTTATACAAACCTCCTACCTTGGCAGTTGCTGGCAGGGGCTTACCCACTCAGTGCATCGTTTCTTTTGTGGTTTAGTTCCTCCTGAAATTACAACCTCCTTCCTGGCTTGGAGGCAGCACCACAGCTCCCAGTTAAGTACTGTGCTGAGTGCAGTACTGCCTCGACTTTCCTCGCCAAAACATCTCCCTCGTGTGTGAGAACTTTATTAACGAGTGTATATATTATGGATTCCAGCAGCAGAAAAGGTCACCTATTGTGCTAGGCTCTATTCAGACTTGCTCTGTCCTGGACAGATTCTTCTCCAAATGGATGCTGGCCAGGTCTGGGGTGCAAAGAGGAAGGAGGTTGTGACACTCAAGCAAAGTGGTGGTTAGCAAAAGTTGGTGTTGTGATTTGATTTATCCAGAAAGAATTTTGTTTGTGATTTTGGTGTCTTTTAGGATTTTTTTTATTATTACTATTTTTTTAAGTGAGAAGGCAGAAATGAAAAGTGAGAGGAAGCAGAAAGGAAAATAAACTGTTTCTTTTGGACTTCTGTTTTTCTTCAACTAGCATGTCTGGGGCAGATGCTAAAAGGAAGGGCAAGTCGTTACCATTTTGATGCCTTTGAAGGGAAACTGGTTTCCTCTCCATGGCTCTGGGGATCCATGTGTTAGCAGTTTCTTTTCACTCCCAGTGCTGGGCTGAGACTGCTGTCTGCCCCTCTACACAGATCCCAACTCTGCTGTGATCTCAAGATTCCCAAATTCCAGGAGCTACCACTGGAGCTTGTGTTCCTCAGGAACTCCGCTTACTCTGAAACCCCAGGCAGAGCTGCCATTCTCCAGGCAGGGCCAGCTCCATGAGTATAGGCAGGCAAAGCTTTGTGAAGCAGTGCTGGGAAAGCAAAGAAAAGGAGATTTGAAGGCTTCCCTCACTCCATACTGTTTTCTGGTGTGTTTGACTTATCACTGTTTGTTAGTGATACTGATTCTTAAAACCCTTGGTTGTAGCTTAAAGTGACTGGATGCCATTTGTGTGAGGAGAGCTGAGATTTGTCACTGTCTCATTTCTTAAATCAAAAAGCCAAGTTGCTGAAGGGACCAATTCGTCTTCTGCTTCACACTGATTTAGGGCAGCATATAAAGCATCTGGTAGGATAGGTAAACTTGCTCTCTCCTTTTTCACAGAACATTGCCTTGTGTTATCCTTGCTGGACTGTGTTTCCTCATTCACATTTCCCCTCTTCTTATTACTAGGGTAAATAAAACCTTCAGAAATAGTCCCGAGTTTCTTCTCCTCAAGCTGGCAGAATAAATATCCAGCCAAGAGCAGTGGTCAGGCAGATCTTCCAGGTGGGGGAATTTGGATGGAAAGTCACCACTTACATGCCCTGAGACATGTCTTTGCTCTACCTTTGGGAGGTTTGGAGTTTTTTAAAATTTTAAACTTTAGCTCCTGAAATAATTTCATAGTGCTATAGGGCTTGGGAAACAGTGTTATTTCCCCCTTACTCCTCCAGGTGTGTTTCTCAGAGACAGTTTCTCATAGGGGTCTCACACCAGGACAGGTCAGGACTGTTGTGTGTGGTCTCCTGAGGCATCTAGACAATGATGTTTAGGGACAGTGATTTTTCTTTCCCTTTGGTTATGTCCTCCCTGATTCTGACGCTTCTAGAACTTAGTGCTCAGCTTTTCTATCTTAGCTTTTCCAATCCTCAAAAATGTCCAGCAAAGTGTCTCTGAATTCCTTATCTTCTGAAAACTTGTATGCATAAGCAGTGTTTTCTTTCAATAATGATGCAGAGGGTGGTGTGTTACCTTTTGGAAAACAGCTGATAATCTTCCTTACATGGATCACTTGCTATCCTTACATGGATAGCACTTTTTGACTGTAAGATACTCCAGTGGCAACTACGGTCAGATACTTAAATCTTCAGCTACTTAAATCATCGCAATTTTGTAAATGCTGAAGTAATAAAAACAGCAAGTCATTGATTTGCCATCTGCATGCAGAAAAACCCACACTGATATTTAGTGTGCAGCTTTAGATAAATTGAAGAACAAAGAATGTTGAGCTTTGTGGTGGAGCAGTAAGCAAGCTGATCAGGTGCTGCTGGGTGGTTAGCTGAGAGGTAACACACCTGGGTTTATTTTTAGTGTGCTAATTCAAATGGTTAGAAATCATCTGGATGTACATAGGTGGATTTCTGTGTGGGAGTCATATGCAGGTTTTAATCTTACAGGAGAGATTCTTTTGCTAAAAGAGTGT
This sequence comes from Anthoscopus minutus, assembly GCA_013399455.1. Taxonomy (NCBI): domain Eukaryota; kingdom Metazoa; phylum Chordata; class Aves; order Passeriformes; family Paridae; genus Anthoscopus; species Anthoscopus minutus. Next base: position 97,909 of record VWYI01049982.1, on the reverse strand, counting down.
TGCAGTTAGAAGCCCCTAGGGATGCTGGCACGTCCGTTTAGTTTCTGAAGGGAAACACATGAAAAGGGAGAAGAAAGCTGCTCCAAGCTTGATTTAACCACGTAGTCTTGCAAAAGTATAGCTTACTGCAAAAATTACTGGTAATCAGACATGCTGTCACAAACAGACAGCAAATGTATAAGTATAAAACACTTCCACCAGCTCCATCAGAGGGAAGACAAAGAAGGTTTCAATGGGAGTTTGTATTCAGAGATAATGGCTTAAAGTGGTAATTGATGCCAGCTGCATAAAATCACTAAGAAGGGCTCACCAGCTGCCTCTCTCCTTAGAAAAAAAGGATGTACTTTTGTATTACTTCATGAGAATGACAGTCTCTTGCTTCAGTCAGTTTTAATTTTCTGCTTTTGTGACACCCTTTCCTCTGCAAATGGAGGGACTGTTAGTGGTGGTAGTGCAGTGCTTGTGTTGTCTGGAGGAGGTGACAAACTTTCCATCTCTGAGGCTGGCTCACATGTCCATATCCCAGGACGGCTGCCAAAACACTTTGGTCTCCTCAGGAGGATCCGTGCTGCAGGCTGCAGCGTACCTTCCCAGAGGCACGTGTGTCCATAAGGAAATCTGTGCGGAATGGCCTTATCTGGTGAGATTTTTGGGTGGGACTCATCTCACCCTGATGCAAGACATCTGCAAGATTGGTGTCTAGGTCTTGGCTAATGACCTCACCCTCCTTTTGTAGTTGTTGGGGAGAAATAAATGCTGGCAGTGTGCACATTGTTTGGCCTTTTTCAGGTGTCCACATTAGGATGGAATGACCTATACCCTGGGAAAAAAAATGCTCCTGAATCTGGAACAGAACAGTTTTGGTCTGGCCAACTTTTTGTTTTTAATTTCTTTTTTTTAAAGTCTTCCACCAATTGCTGTACCACACTGGTGCTTCAGCTTTTTCTCTGCTGATTAATCCTCATAATAGTTCCTGTCGCCACAAAGTCTTCAGGACTCATTGCCAGGGAGTTATCGATCCACACTAAGTGGAGTCTTCCAAAGCCTGGCAAAAATTACTGAATCCATTTATTATTGTAGACTAGATTTTGTACTGGATTGAACTGTAGGTGAGGTGCTATTTGTGTTGTGGACAAATGCTTGAAGGTGGCTGAAATATGAATGTAGGACCATTATTAGCTGTAGTTCAGGGAGGTATTTGAGAAGACATTGCAGCAGTGAGGTATTGCTGCGGGCCTTTGAGCAGGTGCTGTGATACAGACTCAGTGGAGAGCTGAAAGAGCAGTGGCTGTCTACAGTCTGCTGGCTCTGTGTGTGCCTTTTTGTTGTTTGTTCTTCAGGATATTTTATCTGGGGGGGAGAGGGGCTGGAGTTTTTATTATTTTATTTTTCAGAAATAGATCCTGTTTAAGTATTGCCATTTTGGCTGATGTTAAAATACATAAACACAAACAACCCTTAGGACATCCTGCCCATTGTATTGTAAAAGCTATTGTGTTCATGTGCTGAGGGTAGGAAGTAATTTTTATCTGAAAAGTCAGTTCAAAATAGCAGATTAATCCAATTATACATATTAACCTATCAGCAATTAAGTCTCAAAGCATCAAGTTTAACAGTGCTCCTGTTTAATTTTTTTTTGGTCTACATGCACAGTTCAGAGGTTTGGTGTAATATAAGCATTTATTTGTCCTCTCTTTTTTTTTCTTTTGCATGTAGTCTGAATAAATAAAAGATCATTCAACAGCAAGGACAACAGAAGCAGCTGAGGAAGCACCAAGTTAGTTTTTGGCTCAAAAAGCTTTTCTAATAATGCTTTCTCCCAGGGCTGCTGTTCACTGAGAACTTTGATTTACAGGATTCTTTTACAGTTTTGTTCAGTGTTCCAGAAATATACAGTATTTTGCTTCAAAGATGCATCCTGAGAAGATATAAGAATAGTTTACCCCTGGTGCATTTTGGGAATTCTGTCATAATAATTTTCGAGTAAGCCTGGCATCTCACTATCAGAGTGTTTGAAAGAGTTGTTAGCTTTGTAAGACATAGTGGCATCTTTTGTTCAATCCCTGCGTACCTGTGTGTACAAACGGTTAGCATGCAACTAGGATTAACATCTACATATGTCATGAATAGGGTATTCGACTGCTAACTTGATACAAATTGCAAGGAAGTTTAGGGCTTAACATTTTATCATGTAATCAGCTTTGACATCACAGGATAATCAGAATAAGTGCTACCATTCACATCAGCCAGCAACCAGGGAGAAGAAATTTTGGGTTCTTCCTGGAATCAATTTAGGGCAGACGCTTTTCTGCTTGGATATCTACAGATACAAAGTTGTGGCACAAAAAGGGATATCCATTTGCCTTTTAATTTGTTGCCTTGATAGGTGCTTGAAGACGACTCCCACTGTCTAGGTATGGGAAGAGAGAGATGGGGGTGGGTTGGTGTGTGCTCCTTCTGTATGTGCTGGCTGCCTGCTCAGACACCACCTCAAAACGTGTGTGCAGCATGCAACACGTCCTACTGTCATTTCAAAAGCAGATTGTGGGTGTTTTAAGGAGTGGTTTCATTGTGTTACCCATTTCAGCTCTTTGGAGGGATGACCTCCCTTCACCTGAGCTACTCTTTGCTTGGCACCTTGCTGGAGCAGGGGGAGTCAGGGGAAATCCTTCCTTTCCCTTTGTGTCTCAGCATCCTGTTTACTGCCTGGGCTCCTGACCCATTCTTCCTGATGCACTTGCTCTTCCTCCACAGAGGCACATGGAGGAGGAGAAGGAAGCTTGTGCACGAGGCAAATGCCTTTTTCTTGCAATGAGGGGAATTCCTGGTCTCCACCTCTGTTTTCCTGCACCAGTCCCGTGCTGGCACCAAGATGGGGAACCTGCTTTGGCAGATGATTTCACAAAGCCACTGTCTGGCATTTAAATAGAAATGGTCGAAATATCCAAAATTAAATGAGAAAAAATAAGGATGATGGAAATAATACTCCTCTGTCATAAATTCTGAGCCTCCTAGCTATGGATTTGCTTAAGGTATTACAAGCATAGGGTTTTTGAAACAGATTATGTCATGTTCCATGACTGGGTCAAATCTATTGGATCTTTTTTTTGGTTTTTTACACTACTGAAAATTTGGGAAAGACTTATTTTAGACCATCTCAATAAATAGGATTTTGATGGCATGGACATCAGAGGGGTTTACTGAACATGGTGCTGGTATAAATTGAAGTTTAGAAAAAATCTACTTGTGTGAAAGTGAAGAATAAATCAATAATGCATGTGGTATATTAAACATACAGGGGTTTGTTTTATGTTTTTCCAAAGGATGAAGAAGAAGAAATCAAACTGGAGATTAATATGCTAAAGAAATATTCTCATCATAGAAATATTGCAACTTATTATGGTGCTTTCATTAAGAAAAGTCCTCCGGGACATGATGACCAACTGTGGGTAAGCAGATGCTTTTCAAACATGTTCCTAAGTGTTCCCCTATTGGATGTGGATTGATGATGAGTAACATACCACTTTCTGGAAAGATAAACTAAAGGAGTTTGGTGCTTGCCTGAGCTGCTAGATAAGTGAATCACAGAGGCTAGTCACACATCCTTAAAGGGATGTCTGAACCAAGATTTGCTATAAGCAGTGGATTTGTTCTTTAAGTAACTTTTATTCCCCTGTTAGCCAGATGGATAGTAATGTGTTTCATAGGAGCAAGACAGCTGAGCTGAGCAGTAGGAATATGTGACTGCACTTGAGATTGTACCCATTACATTTTTCATCCCACCTCATCTACACCCTCTAGAAGGACTTAAGTTTGGGGTTGAAATGGCAGGATGCACATTCTTCCATAAATAAATGGAAGTTAAAGGGTAAGAAGTGTTGCAGTGATCTGATCAGTTTGATTCCTTCAGCATTGAATATGCTCTTCCCGCTAATGCATTTTGCATAGCTGAGCAAATCCAGATTCCCAGCATTAAATTACAGTGATTAAATCAGTCCTTGGGAATGTGGTAACTAATGTGAGACATATTCCATATATGTCTGACACACATTGAAGACATTTGGTTGAATCCATTTTCCAGGCAGAGATGTAAAATATATTCTCTGCTTCACAAGAGCTTCTCAAATCAGTGCTGTAACCTGATTATTTTGTTTTGCTAAACAGCTGAGATCTGTGTTTAATGTTGGTTGTACACTGATTCTTGTTTTGCAGCTTGTTATGGAGTTTTGTGGAGCTGGCTCTATCACAGACCTTGTGAAGAACACAAAAGGGAATACCCTGAAAGAAGACTGGATAGCATATATCTCCAGAGAGATCCTCCGGGTAAGGAAAATAGTCTGCCTCACACAGAAACAGTCTTATAGAGATGTGGCCTAGCTTGAGGTTCTGCAAGAAGCTGTTTCTGATCAATCCCATTAGCCATGTCATCACTTGGAGAGTGTGTAGGAGCAGATAGATGTCTGCTCCATGTCATTTAATTTGGTGTGAGTTGCACTGTATTGTAGCAGAAGCCTTGCAGAAAATTGCAGTTTCTAGTTGTGAGAAGCCAATAGAGGAGCCAGTGACCTTAGAGCCAGTGACCTTACCTACTGCAGAAGCTGTGAAACAGTGTCCACAAGACCTGAGGCTGAAGCAGTGTTGTAGCACAGTAGCATACAGGATGTCCTAAATATGCTTGCAGCTGCCTTTTTCTCCTCCTGATCAATTCCGTGGAGAAAGAGCTGTTGGCTCAGGCCAGCAGTCAGGACAGTTCTGTGCTGTGATGAGCTCTCATCTTGTGTCATCCCTGCAGTCTGTCTAGAGCAAGCAGCTCTGCCATGTGTGGCTCTGCCCTTTGTGGTGCTTGCAGGTGGCTCTGCAGAAGTTTTTCAGGAAGAAGGCTGGCTGCAGCTTACCAGTTGTTCTAAAATTGAAACTTTTAACTAATTACTCTTAATATTTAATTTCCAGTTGGTACAGTTTAAGTGCTTTTTGAACTGGCATTTGTTTTGCTTCACTAAGGAAATCTAGGATGGTTTTCCTGGTGCTTCTTTTTAAAACAAATTGCCTCCTACCCATACCACTACACAGTATGTTTGTTCAATTGCTTAATCATAAATGAAGTTCTGAAGGGCTTAATGGTCAAGGAAGTAAGCACTGGGTCTTGCATAAATCAATGCTGTTGTTGTCTGTGTTACACATTTGCTCTGCCCTGGCAATTTCTAAGATGAGGGTGGAGGGAGACACAAAGTTCTGGTCTCTTGCTCTAATTTCAAGTGCTAGAAGGGAATCCAGCTGCTGGTGTTTTACTGGCACATTCTGAGTTGCTTACAAGGAAGAGGTTCTGCTAACAAATGGTTTTAGCATGCTTTAATATGAGAAAAACTAACTTCTGCAGGACTATCTTATCTTTGATTTGAGAGATGTGTGGGCTTGGAGGTATTCCATGCTATGTTACATTCATTCCTCTTTAGATAAAGCAGTCAAACAATTGTTGAGAAGAGGAAAAAATAATTTACCTCAGAAAAGAGTTAGGGAAAACTATTTTCTCATTCCAGTGAGAGATATGCAAAAGGAGCATTAATTACTGACCATCAGGAACTGGAATATCTGGAAAAAAGGGATGCTAATCTCACATTGCAATGAGATGTTTCAAACCTTGATTCAGCACAGAGTTTGTCAGAGGTGTAGGGGAGAGGTCAATTAACACAAAGTTAAAAGGAGCTGAAGTGCCAGAGATTGGTGTAGGTGGAAACACAGGTGAAGGTCAACGCAGTGGATTGTTGTGTGGTTTGAAAGGTCTGGGGACTGCAGGAAAGTGGAGACCCACCCCTCTGTCTCTTCCCAGCCCTCTGAAACCCCAAATGTGTTTTTTCAGTAAGGTTAAATGGTACTCTGGAGAGAACAGAGGATTGTCTCTCTTGGCTGGGTCAGAGTAGAAGAAGGCTTTAAAAAATATCCAGTGTGAAGCTGTGGAAAAGCCTTAATTCCTGTGAAAAATAAGACCACACTTAGTGTTAGCAGTCAGTGAGGGTCTCAGGGACATCAGCTGTTCGCTTGATTTGCTTGTGAGGTGTGGAAGAGAAGCTGTGGATGATGTTTTTTTGTCACACTAATTAACTGTTTAAAAAAAGGAAAACAGCCCAATGGTTATGTAGGCAAACTGGTAAACGAGCAGTTAATGAAGAACATGTGTTAAGAGATACTTCACTACAGCAACCACTAC